>JWJA01005217.1:0-26445 GCA_000812885.1 Lanzia echinophila
TGATTTCATTTCTGGAATAATATAAGGATGTCGTTTGTTCGTGAAGTTGGGAGTTGGGAATCCAAATTGATATCAAGCAAGCACTTTCTTTTTACGGTCTTTACAGTACACTCTTTTCAATCAACCCTTTTTTCCTTGTTGGGTTCCAATAGTCATTCATTAAGTTTTGTTTTCGAAATTCAATATGCATTTTTCTTCGCACTCGTTTGTGGCGACTGTACTTCTCGTCTCCGCGGTGGGGGCATATCCAGGAGTGGGAGTGGGAGTTCAGGACTATGTTGATGAGCGTGATGTGAATGTACCATCGACTGCTCGCGATCTATCAGGGGCTGATCTTGCCCCAATTGCTCTTGCGACATCCAATGGCCATGGCGAAAGAGATGCGGAGATAGATGACGAACAAGGAAACCCCCTAGGGGGATTATCCTTCCGAGATCTGAATCCCTTCAGATTATTCGAGAGAGTCCCTAAGACAACCGCCAAAGTAGCAACGGTTAAAACGACAGCGAAACCTACTACAACAGCAAAGCCTACCACAACGGCGGCCCCAACACCTACTACGACTCCTAAGACGACGAGTACACCGCCGACAACGACCGCGACGCCTACTACGACGCCTAAAACTACAAGTACGCCACCGATAACAACTGCCACACCTACTACAACGCCGACGACAACCACGGTGGTGCCGCCGACTACTACTTCGGTTACAACTTCGCCGACTTCGACCAGTACCACTTCAAAACCGACGTCGTCTTCGTCCTCAAGCTCATCTTCTCTAAGCTCGTCTTCCTCGAGCTCTTCTGCATCAAGATCTTCTGCCTCGAGCTCATCTACCTCATCGTCTGCTTCGTCGTCTGCTTCGTCGTCTGCTTCGTCGTCTGCTTCATCGTCTGTTAAATCTAGTTCTTCGGTCTCTGGCTCTTCGATCTCTAGTTCTTCGGTCTCTACTTCTTCCGCTTCCAGTGCTTCGGTATCCAGTTTGTCTGTTTCATCTTCATCTGCATCAACATCTTCGGTCTCAATGTCCACAATTTCTTCATCCGTTTCCAGCGCTTCTCAATCGAGCTCGGTTTCTTCAGTTTCTTCCCAGGTATCTTCGGTATCTAGTCAGATTTCTAGTGCAATCATATCTTCTGCAACCTCATCTGTTGTTTCGATTTCGTCGGTCCCGGTATCCTCGACCCCTCTCTCCTCAGCCATCACCAGTGGAAGCTCCGTCGCATCTTCTGTTGTAAGCTCAATGCAAAGTGTCTTCTCCGCCAGTGTAATATCATCGGTATCCAATTCCATCACTCAAAGTGTACTTTCCGGTTCATCCATTGCATCCCTCACTAGCAGTGGTGTTGTTTCTTCTCCAACCTCTTCTGTCATTTCGATTTCATCGGTACCGGTATCCTCGATCCCTCAATCCTCAGCAATCACCAGCGGAAGCTCTGTTACATCTTCTGCTGTAAGCTCAATACAAAGTGTCTTCTCCGCCAGTGTAACATCATCAGTATCCAATTCCATCACTCAAAGTGTACTTTCGGGTTCATCCATTGCATCCGTTACTAGCAGTGGTGTCGTCTCTTCCCAGACTGGAATAGTATCAGGTTCATCCATTGCATCCCTCACTAGCAGTGGTCTCGTTTCCTCCCAGACTGGAATAGTATCAGGTTCATCCATTGCATCCCTCACTAGCAGTGGTCTCGTTTCTTCCCAGACTGGAATAGTATCAGGTTCATCCATTCAAAGTGGTGTAGCCTCTTCCATATCTGGTCTCGACTCATCCACTATCTCGCAAACAGGCTCCATCACCAGTAGTGCTCTTTCCTCATTGATCACAGGCTCTAGTTCCTTCCTATCTGGGTCTTCAATCACTGCTTCAAGCTCCTTCTTATCCGGATCTTCAATCACATCCTCATTCCTCTCCTCATCCAGCCTCATCTCCTCCTGTTTCGCCTCTAACCTCAACACCGTAACCGATATAACCTACTTCGTGCGACCCATCCCCGCCACCGGTTCCAAGTCTCTCCAATCCGCATCCTACACAACCATCTCCTCCATCGTCACCCAAACCGCAGGATGTTTCATCAGCGCCACAACAGCCACCTCCACGCTGTCTTCCACCGTTTCCATCAGCAAAATCCCTATCCCAACAGGTTACAGAGATGATGTGATAGAAGAGGAAGCCACCAACCCGGCTTATATAACTGATGCTTTGAAGTTGCTGAGTAGCCAAAGTAGCGCGGCTAGCGTGGCAAGGACGGTTAGTAGTGGGATGACCACGATGGTTTCGAGCACGGGGAGTTTGAGCTCTTCGAGTGGGAGTGCGAGTGTGAGCGTGGGTGTTTCTAGCACGTCAAATATTGACAGTTCCTTAAGCGTATCATCCACGAGTGTCAGTACGGCAACTTTGAGCTCTCAGACTGTGAGCGAGACATCTACGACTTCAGCCCCGGAGAATTCTGAAGTTTCAACGCCATTGGCATCGCCGGTAGCGGTTGTTAGCATGAGTGGGGCTTTGGAGATCTATTAGGTACACATTGGTGATGTTACAGGTATTTCTGAAATGCCGGTTAGAAAGTAGGAATTGTGGTATTTGGCATGGGTTTTCGGGTTTTATATAGTATGCTAGAGGGGTTGAGGGGATTCAGAAATTGGTATTGACATCGATTAGGATCTCATGGTCAGGGAGTGAATGCATTTAGATTTATATAATACTATTGATTGGATTTTTTTTCGACTTGGTGCTTCTAGTGAGAGCTGCAGTAACACTGCGCCCTACGCGTCTAATCTTATGTAAATCACTACAGAAGTTTTATCATTTTGGAAACGCTTCCCCAAAACATAATGTTGTCGCTGCTATTTATACTATATTTGAACTTGCAATATTCTTGATCACTGTTCGAGATAAAGATAGGGGTTTGCCTAAACGTTTAAGTTTTCGGATCCGTCAATTCCCCTTGAGTGAATAAGCCCCTTTGTGCAGCAAATTGAAGCACTTGCACCACTACAACTGTGGGGAAACAAAGGAGTTTTAATTGATATCCTACTTTACTCGACATGAATAATATCAAAAGATACAATTTTTAACTTGGTGTAGTCGTCCAAATCCGGTGATTTGTTTATTCCGGTTGTAACTTGAAAGGAAGGTAGTTCCAAGGATTTATTTTGCACTTTCTAATAGAATACACAATTGTATTATGTATGGAAATGTTTTATAAGTTGAACACCCAAAGCTTTTTATTTCAGAGATACTCATTTGAAATTCAACGAGTAGCTTCTTCGACAGTTTAACCCCTTGAAGATGGCGCAGCCACCTCTCCATATAGCAGCCGGTCCAGACGGCGCAGAGTATGTACACTTAAGAACACATGAAAGCCATGGATTCAGGTTACGTATCTTCGTTGGTAACCACTATGACGTCGTGGACGGGGCGAACTTCGTCGCAAACGTGCAGGACCAAAACTTGCAGGGAGACGGTGCTAGACTAGATTGGCTTTCGCCTACTCCTGACCGTGCAGCATGGCTTAATAGTATTACTGGCATTAGAGCCGTTCTGGACGACGTAGAGGGTCAAATCGGAGGAGCAGGATTAGATGTGGCGGCGGCTCAAGCGCATACAAGTAAGTCGTAAATGCAATCCTATTATATGCTACATTGCGTATAATTGGAACTTCTCTAATATACTACATCAGGGTTGAATGACGACGGCAGTCCAAGGGGGTGTGTCATTTTGACGAATATTCCCGAGTACAATCATGTAGCAATGGGGTTTCCTGCGTGGGACATACAATATCAAAATATGTGGAATACTATACAGAATGTCTTAAATGCAGCGGTTGATTTACACGGAGCGCCTGGTTCATCTCCACTTTACTTCCCGATATTAAACCACACAAATTGGGATAACAACCGCAACCTCCCTGGTCGTTTTATTCGGGCAATCAGAGACTACTTTTTGGCGGGTACAAGAGGCCATGATAATTCAGCCGATCGTGAGATTACATTAGCCGAACGAAGAAGGTTCATTCCGGAAGTCAACTTGGTGTTGGTGAACAGCGAAGAAACAAGGGATACAATCCGTAATGACATTACACATATATTGAATCAATGGGAGTAAGTGTATTTATATTCAGTGTATGTAAGCTTTCTGACTAGAAACTAGTCGTAATTTCCCCCCAGAAGGGCAACGAGGAGAGAGGGGGGAGAGGGGAGAGCCAGGGGAGAGGGGCGAACAAGGACCAAGAGGTGAAGGTATGTTTCAAACCTTCAATGCTGAATAGAGAACATACTAAAATTTCGATAGGCATCTGCCCTTGTCCTCCAGGTGGACCCGCTGCACCCGTTGCAGCCGCTGCAGTCCCTGCACCAGTCCCTGCACCTGCTGGACCAATGCAAGGCGCTCCTCCTGCTGCACCAATGCAAGGCGCTCCTCCTGCTGGACCAATGCAAGGCGCTCCTCCTGCTGCACCAATGCAAGGCGCTCCTCCTGGCCCCCCTGACGATGAATCAGATTCCACTGACACTACAGATAAGTCGGACAATAGGAATAAGAGACATAATAACACGCAGTGTGCGTGGACCAAAGCGGATGGTACCCAATGTAGAAACTTCACAAGAATGGCCCCCCCTTATTGTACACGTTACCACTGGAACAGAAGAGCAGAGCAAGGAGCAGCCAGCAAGAAGCCACGCAGACATCACTGATGTTAAAATTGTTACTTCATGCTTCACTCGTTTTTTAGCTGTATTGTACAAATTTGATTACGTAGTTTGCTCGCTGAACATGTATTCTTCAATCGTCAAACCAATCATAAAACAGTATTTTGAACAAATATTGTTCAATCACCAAACATTTGTGAAACAGCATAGCTATTCCAAGTATAAATGACATCTTCAATTTATTCTCAAAATCCTTTTTCCTTTCCTCTTCATCAGTGATTCATCACACAGCCATTTCTCCAGACCAAACCCATTTGATCCACGAGAAAAAGCTTTACATCACAGTCCAACCAACGAACCAATCTACCATGAAGGTCATCACCATGATGCTCGCCTTCTGGGTTCTCTTCTCAGGTTTCACCCAAGCCTTCCCAGACCCCTTCACCACAGGAAACCCGGAGTCCCACCCCGGCTTCCTCATCACCGTCATCTGCGCGGTTCACCCCAAGACCTCCGACGGGCTCTGCAGGATCCTCTCCTCCGAGGAAAAGGAACTCTGCATCTACCGCCGATACGTCAAGATGATGCCCATCATCACCGCTCTTCCAGACCACGCCCCATCCCGCGAAATCCACACCATCTTCCTCGATTGTGCCCGAAACCCCATGCTGCAGACCGCCATCACCGGATATGCAGCTTGGTACGAGGGTGGTGGTGGTGGCAGACTCGACTGCACGGAGATGCGGGAGAGGGTTTCCACTCTGGAGGAGATGGCCATCATGATGATGCCAGGCGCGGCCTGGGATGTCAGGATGACCAGAGTGGGGAAGGGACTGGGGCCGAAGGGAGAGAGAACCACGGCTGGGAGGTGCTGAGAGAGAAGTAGGAGAGGAGAGAGAGAAAGTGGAAGAATAAGCAGGTTTCTTTGAAGCGGGCAGTTATTCCATTCTTTTCTTGATATTTTCTTTTTCCTTCTAAAAAAGAATAAAATTAAAAAAAATGTATAAACTTTTCTTACATTCACAAAGACAGAATTGTACGATTTGCTAAGAAATGAAATGTGATATGTGAATTATATTATGTAATCCTTTATTAATATTGAGAAATAGTGAGATGTTGCCCGCATTCGGCGATTCCACCCTTTGATCACCAGTATTCTACCCTTTGTTAAACAACGGCTCTTGTCCACAGGGATACATTAAAGGTACCTGTTTCAGGTTAAAGGGTACTTTTGTGCTAACAAAAAGCTTTCACTTCTCATTTATCACACTTATCGTTGCAAACTTTCCTCGCGATTGCAGAATTGGCATATATTGACCATCGTTCAGACTCAAAGGTTTTGAAATTAGAATTGGCTGAGATATGGATCTTCCTTTCGATGACGACGGTAACTCCGAACCAGTCATCTTTCGAACTCACGAACAAAATGGATTCACTCTGCAGCTTGCACTCGGAAGCCTGTTAAAGTTTCCCGGTGTTGATGCAGTTATTGCCGTTACCGACCGCGCTGCTCGGCTCGATGGCATGGACCTGACAGATCAAGTAGCCGGTCCCGCATGGCGTATTCGAGCGGGCGTGCCTTCTGCAGCTCAGTTGATGAAAGATTACCCAATGATAGCCCGTGGCATACCACCGTCAGAAGCCCTTTTAATAGAGAGTAAGTGAATTCATACTCTTGGAAATTTCAGCCAGGATATTAACTTTTACAGCGCCGAACGACGAGGAATATAGCCCGATGATAATTATAACGAACCTCGCCGACATCAACGACACCAATCTAATAGAAGACGAAGAAGCGGAGAAGGAATTCAAAAGACTTTCTACATGTATCTTTAAAACCTTGGATGTAACGACGGACAATGACCTAGAATGCGTTGCTTTCCCCTTGCTGGGTCACGAACCAATGCGTTTTCATTACAATCACCATTACAATGTATACACCCGCGTGATTTTCGAGATATGGCGGTATTTTCACCCCGAAATCCAAAGCAGGGATGCCGAGACGACATTTCTTGGAGCTCAACGAAGATTCCATACCACCAATGTCACGATAGTAATCGAAAATAGAGAAGTAAATACAGAGCTTTCCATAGTGCAGGTAATCGAAGATGTCGTTTCGGCTTGGGAGTAAGGATTCCCTATTCTTTGTGTGTTCTAGGATCGGGAAACTAATTTTTGAGCAGTGGATTCTTTAGCGAGTCGTATTTGGCAGGAAATCTAGCAGTCGCTAATGCTGCGGGGCCGGCAACTTCGGTGCCTCCACCTGCTCCACCGTCATATAAAAGCCAGGTCAGCTCGGCGATTGAGTCTCCTCCGCCATCATATAGAAGCCAACCTAGTACTAAAAGTCAACCCAGTCCTAAAACGCAAGCCAAATCCAAAACCCGAGCCAGCTCTAAAAGACAAGATATCTCTAAAGCCCCGGCTCAATCCACACGGAGCAAAGATGCGGCAGCGAAAACTCAGTCTCAGAAAGACTCGGAGTGGTGGAAACAGTGTATCAGAAAGACGAAGAGTGGGGTTCAGTGCAAAATGAAAGCCATGGATGGTTCTAAACTTTGTCATATCCACGGATAGTGACACACTGATACTATGCTGCAACGAATTCACACTGAGTTTTCATAACAATATTTCTCAGCTGATGTAACATAAGAAGTGGGAAAGGAAAATAAGGCGCTGCTTACAATGATAGCCCATGTTATTTACAAGTTTTGTCTCATGCTCGCTATGAACTTTGCATGGTGAAGTGAAGTCAAGTGAAGTGAAGCCGAAATACTACTAGGCCAAGGACTGCCATATTGCTAATTACGACTAACTACATTAGATATTTATGGCGATCTGGTCACATACACCTGATGTTCAATCTAGATGTCGAAAATCATCGCAACTCGAAGGCAGCTTGGATTATCAGTGCCTCATCAATTGATTATTATTCCCTTGTCCCCCTGGCCCCTAGGAATTCTGTTGGTCATCACTAGCTATCCTCAGAACTATCACAACCATGAAGCTTTTCGACGGGGCAGCCGCCAACACACTAGCCGTTCCACTTTTCGTTCTTGAATGCCGTGACCTCACATTCGAAGTTCAAATACTCGACATACCCAGTCTAGAGAACCGGCGTCTAGCCTATCGTAAAATGAATCCGCGGAGCGAAGTTCCCGCTCTGCAGCTGGATGACGGCACCATGATTACCGAAATCACCGCCATATGCGAATATTTTGATGAAATCGCACAGGGAGGAAAGTCATTGTTAGGAGACGATGCTGTTCAGCGAGTTTCGACGAATGGATCTTGAGTTTGCACAGCGGGTGATTTCGTAGTGGCCGAACAATCCGGCGACGATTGATTTTTATCAGAGACATCGACTTCCGATGCCAGAGCCGCGAGTGATGCAGAAAGTGGCGATTAACCAAGCGCTGAAGGCTTGAGAATGAAATTTTAGGGTAAGATTTGGATATGTGGGGATCATTTTAATGCTGCAGATATTCAGTTTTGTCTTATGAATGAGAATCTGGAGGAACTTTTGAATATATATTCTAGGCGGCGCCATAGTGGGGGGTATTTTTAGACTGGAGTGATTTCCGGCTAACCAAGGACTTCAACTGCATACTCCTTCAGATGATCCATATTCACATGAAAATCATTTCTATGCGATCTCTAAGGCACACCTTCAGCAAAGGTTGGTGATGGCTGGGATCATGCAGCAGACCATTCTCACCAAGCTCGTATGGTCGGGTAGGCTGCAGGGTCAAAAGTGCAATCACAATGCACAACGCACTCGTAAAGATCCTACGCATTAACCAGACACTGCGTCGGGCAGTTGCTCAAGCATTTCTTGACTCGAGACTATCTTTTGAAGATTATGGTTCCACAACCGTTTTGTTTCCGAATTCAAAACGGCGATCTCATGTAATATTTCACAAGTACCTTCACGCCAGTGAATATTGTTGGTGATTGGCTGCATTGCTGCGTCGCCGCGCCCGACATATGTCCCACTACATACACAGTGCCGCCTCAATACACGGTGTACGCACTCTAGACAACCGACCCACAATAAAAGGTTGAGTCGTTGTACAGGCAGGAGAGATTTTCATGTCAGGAGCATGCGCCGCATTTAAATGCCATATAGGCAATGGCTAAACCGCGAATAAGCTACAATTTCGACAACGAGTCACCACGAATTTAACCACACAGGAAATGAGTATTATAAGCGGAAACCCCACTTCCGACCCTTCCGTGCCAATCCATGACGAATTTTATGGTATAGGTGGCCTGCGAAGCTGTCCAAATACTCGGACCCAATTTCTCGACTCCAGTGCAAGGTAGTGTTTGCAAATAATCTCACTTGGCGTCCGTATTCCTGCAAAGATATTTCGCCCGATATTTATTTCTCAATTAACAAGCAATGTAACGCACATTGATTCGTGCTTTGTGCTGCATGCGGTCGAAATAGTGCGAATGCATCTCCAACCAGGAAAAGCTTCCCATGAAAATGTGACGATCGGGGTGAGACACAATCATGTATTTCAGTAACGAATGGAATTTCGATTTTGCTGATAATTTCTTTGATCGGTGGCGGGAAATTTGCGATGCCGAATGCTTGTTTTTCAGCCCACACGCTATGGCGAACCTTTCCGAAGGGCACAGTTCTCTGATGTTGAATCCCATCAACATCAGTCATAATCGATTGGTATTCGGTCGAATTCTCAGGGCAATTATCATACCAAACAAGGTTTACGTCGCGCTCTCCGGGGATGATACTACCGTTGTCACCTGGGATCAGGTACCTAATCAGAATCGCTATCAGCTGATGTCTTGAATCGAAACATCAAAAGTCATACATTACAACATAATACCGATGTCCATAGTACCGAATGCATTTATCACAAATATAGGCCAAGGTGTCTGGCGTAACATTTGCTTCAGGTACCACGCCACGCCAGGTGAGAACTCCCGCATATGAAGCTTTCAGTCCCAGAAATAAGAGCTTCCGAATCGTTGAGTTTGCACCATCAGCAGCGATGACAAGATCAGCTTGAATCGTGTGTCGAGTTCCAGTCTCAATATCTTCGTGTGTGACGGTGAGACTGCCCCCACCCTTTTCACAGACGCCAATGACACGTTTGCCAATGTCATAAACCACAGATCCGTCACTTGGAAAATCTGTGGGTGGCGTCGGCACGTAATCGCTAGGAAAACGGTCGAAATTTGCCCTTAATCGATAATAGAATGTTTTCCAATTGGTAAGCTTGAAAGGCACATGACGTGAAGAGGTGATTTCGAGATTTTCATCGAGGACCTCCAGGGTGGAGGCGGTAACAAAATGAGTACGGTCTTCGACCTTGTCGTATTTCTTAAGCATCTCCTGGCCATGGAGTCCTGTGCTCATACCTGCAGCTTGCCCTTCACGGATGGATGTAGGGTATTGCTCCAGGATGCGGACATTGTGGGAATTTTGTTTGAACATTAAACCGTGCATTAAACCCCCAAGAAAACCCCCAATCTGTGTGGTGTTGTTAGGAAACACTATGCCCCTTCAACAGAGTACCCGAATAACTCACAATAACTACATTCATCTGACCCATCGCCATCCCTGGTATCGTTTTCTAGGATTGTTTTGCAGTAGTGGCAAGCACAAGAAAATATCAGTAAGAAGTACCCATGAAGTGATAATTTTGAAAGGTGCGGGGTTGATATTTCGGTTGGGTTGTAGCAGAGGCTTGCAAAACGCAATCAAACAGTGAATACAATCAAACAGTTGGACTTTGCGATGTGAGATTTTGGTACAAAACTCAATCAAACAGTTGGAAATATATATGAAAGGGAAGTTGTTCTGCATGATGTAGACGGCGTATTTGGTACAATCATGTTCACGTTGGGAAGCATTTCCTTTACCGCCGTAGGGAAAGACACAACTTGAATTTACTTTGGTTCCTTGTTGAGATGCTCTGCTCCATCGGGTACAGGAGTGAATTTCATTAATAATCATACCGGAAGAACCATAGTAATCACCAAGCTTTATCCACATACACCATATTGTGAGTCTACATAGATTACACTGGCGGACAGTCGCTGCAATAACCCATACATCGTCCCAACCCCATCTGAGTTGGATCGACCTTCCAGAGTACAAGCGAAGAACTAGCGTTTTGCACGTAAGTATCTCCAATCTTATCTTACAAGAGTTGGGTGCATTATAGCCGATAGGGCATTTCGAATTGATTGTGAATTGGGTATTGTACCTATACGGCCTCGCTGGCCAGCGTAGCCAGGGCGATTAGATTACCTCGGTCAAATACCACACTCGCAGTAGGAAGGCTCAGTCATTTGCTCCTAAATCGAATAGAAGTACGAGTAAGTAAACCTTAGTGGAAATGATTTGATTGTAAAATGCTTTGTGTTGTTTGAATGTTTTCAGTTTATCTATTCAATATTCTCTCGAGGCTTGCAGTTCACGACTGGTATCGCCGCGGAGCATGCTGTATAAGCAGGGATGAGCGGCCGTAACGGGTTTATGCTACGCCCGCAATTATCTCCGGCTCATCAACACCTTAAAAGACGATACCCGCAACAACCGACACATTACTTATCACCGTCGAGAAATACTCCCTCGTCCGCGGATCTTATTTTACCCCATGGAAGCACAATTGAATCGGCGTCGAAGACTAGCCCTATCATGTCTTTCGTGTCGCCGCCGCAAGATCAAATGCGACAGAAACCATCCCTGTGCACAATGTGGCTCCTCTAAAATCCAATGCATTTACAAAGTTAACAACGGTCAACCAATCGAACAACGGTCACTGCAGGGAAATTCACTTGTTCAGAATTCAAACACTCGTACAGAGTCATCTTTATCAGCAGTCGTGCTTGGTGACAATGTAAACGCTGACGCTAATACATTTGTTCCCGACGAAGTCCAACCATCAATTCCAAGTACTTCCAATGGCCGCGATGATTCCATACATAGGACTACTTTTCAGGAGTCACAACGAGTGGAAGACTTTCCAGGATCAAACCGTGTGCACGCACTGTCCGAGACTAGTCGAGATATACTAGCTCGACAAACTGGTGTGGACTCTCACGTAATACTCGACAAAGAGAGACTCACGAGATGGAATCTCTGGATGGGTGCTGCAAAAGAAGTACAGTATCTTCATGAGAAATAATTTGCTATAAATATTGACTAACCCACTCAAGTTCACACCGATCATAGCCTGCTTTACTGCAGTCTGTGGTAATTGGGAAGGGACTTCTTTCAAGCAATCGGAAAGAGGAGCCGTTACTGCTGAAATCGGCGATCTCCTACAAAAGTGTAAGGATATTGCAAGAAGTATCAAGATGGCTCGGCCAAGTAGATGTCTATCTTATCCTAATTTCGATCTCTCTCCACCATCTCGTGATTTAGCAGACGCGATGGTAAACTTTTATTTTGAATCATTTGAGTCTGCACACAGAATACTCCATGTACTCACATTCCGGGCCCACTATGAAAGATATTGGGATAATCCCAAAACTGTGACAACGGACCTACGATTGAAGATTCTTCTGGTAATTGGGATAGGGTCTAGTTTGTACAACCACGAAGAAATCGATTATACGTTCCTCAATAATGTTCATCAATGGATATATGCCGCTCAGGCTTGGCTTTCTGGTCCATTGGAGAAAGATCGATTGAATATCAGTGGTCTACAGGTCTACTGCTTGACGATCTTAGCACGTCAGATATTTTCTGTTGGTGGAGATCTTGTGTGGATGTCAATGGGGTCATTGATAAATAGAGCAATGCAAATCGGTTTGCATCGTGATCCCAAGCATCTCCCTCCGATGTCTATTTTGCAAGCAGAGCTTCGCAGAAGACTATGGGCCACCATACTCGAAATGAATGTGCAGGCATCGCTGAGCTCGGCAATGCCGCCCAGAATTTCGTTTGACGAGTTTGACACTGGGCCACCTTCTAATAACAATGACGACGAGATAACCGAATCAACCACGTTTTTACAGTCACATCCCAAAGAAATCTACACCACTAATTCCGTACAACTGCTTCTTTTCGACTCACTGCCGACTCGTCTCCGTATCCTCCGGCTATTGAATGGTTTAAATTCGAAGCTTTCTTATATAGATGTCATTGCACTGAGTTCGGAGATCACAGAAGCATATCGATCATGTACCAAGTTCATGAGAGAGAATGAAAGATTCGGTGTGACACCATTCCACCGTAATATACTCGATTACCTACTCTACCAATTTCTGATTCCGCTTCACACCCCATTTGCCAGCGACGCACGAACAAATCCATTATTCCAACACTCTCTCAAGACGATTACGGACGTAGCCATGACTCTCGTATCACCCGAACCGGATGAGAAGTTCTCGCGTCTCTTGATGATCAGTGGGGGTTTTCTAAGAGAAGGCATTGTAGAAGCAGCTACAGTTATCAGTCTGGAACTTGCCATCTTAGCAGACACTCAACGGCTGGACGGAACACTACACCGTAATACTCAATACCGAGGACTTCTCAAGGAAACCATACGTAAATTGATCGACTTATCTTCCGAGCGCATTCGTCGATCGGAGACTAATGTCAAGCTTCATATGTTTCTTAGCATGCTGATGGCTCAGGTTGAGGCTATAGAAACCGATACCTCATTAGAGGTTAAGGTTGCTGAGGGTGCAAAAATGAGCTTGCAGTTCTGTTATGAGTTGTTGCGCACACGAGCTGAAAATATGAATGTGTCTTTGCAGAGTCCAAATGCTGGGGACTTCGAATCCGTAAATTTTGATGATGGCCAAGAAAACTATGGGTTTGATTTGGAGTTGGAATTCTTCTTGCCAGGTGCTGATTTGTTGTAATGTTAAGCGTTGTTACTAGTAATTCTGGTGTTGGATCTTGTCACAGAAGCGGTGCGTGATTATCGCAACAGCATCAGGAGGTCATCCCATCGTGATGAGTATGCTCGGGTATTTTGCAGCAATGGGTCATTCCTCTTATTGTTTATTTAGGCAGCGATATCATTATTCACGGTGACTCAAAGTTGGTGACACTATCATGTAATATCATTGGATGTATACTCCGTATTACTCAGTATCACAACTCATATGGAGTTTCAGCAAGGTAAATGTGCCGAGTCACATAATTCAATGTTCCACACTACACATGTTTTCATTTATTTGTGCATTTATACTAGCTAGGTATTGCCGCGGTCCGCGGATAGTGCTGACATGGGGGTAGCGGCTTCATGGGTTCAAGGGCGCGGAGATAACTCAGCCGCACTCGGGTACCGATCCGCGGGTTCAATAATGACTATGGAAGATCAAGAAGCCATATAAGAATGATCTCTATTCTTCTAATATTCTAAAGTCTCTTGCATATCCTATACTACAATTTATGTACTCGAAATCCTAGTGTATCAATTCTCACACTCTACCAACCTCGGCCTATCAACACCAGTGAACAATGGCACCCTTGAAAGTTCTTATTAGCGGTGCCGGCGTTGCCGGTAATGCTCTCGCCTTCTGGCTGTCCAAAGTCGGCCACGACGTTACGATAATTGAGCGATACTCCAGCTTACGCACCACCGGGTTACAAATCGACCTACGAGGACATGCCATCGAAGTCATCAAGCGCATGGGTCTCGAGCCTGCCTTCCGTTCCAAATCAGTCCCAGAAACAGGACTGAAGATCGTTGATAGTAAGGGCAGACAATGGGCTCACTTCCCGACTAATAAATCCGGCGAAGGGTTCCAGAGTTTTACTTCGGATTGGGAGATTATGAGAGGTGATCTGTGCCGAATCATGCACGATGTTGCAAAGGACCGGACCAGATATGTTTTTGGTATGTCGATTGAAAGTCTCGAGAGCAAAGGGGATTCTGTGGAGGTTAGGTTCTCGGATGGCAAGACGGAAGCATTCGATCTTGTGGTTGGTGCCGATGGTCAGGGGTCGCGAATGCGCAAAATGATGCTCGGACTCGACACCCACGCCCCGGATGGACTACATATGATTGCTGGTCACTACATAGGATACTTTACCGCTCGCCGACCAATACAAGATGGAGAAGACTATATTGCAAAAATGTACTCGGCACCAGGAGGCCGCAGCATTCTCACTCGAAGACACAGTCCGGATGATATTCAAATATATCTCATGTGCCAAAGTCATTCCGCGCTATTGAAAGGTGCTCAACCCGGAAACGAAAAGGAAGAGAAGGTAGCCTTTACTGAGTTCTATAAAGGTGCGGGATGGGAGACCGAAAAGATTTTGGAGGCCCTGCAAGACGCCGAAGACTTCTACTGCCAGCGTTTAGGATATGTGAAACTGGATTCTTGGTCACAAGGACGAGTGACACTTATCGGTGACGCAGCTCACAGTCCTGGGGTAAACGGAATGGGAACCTCCTCTGCTATCGTAGGTGCTTACATACTAGCCGGCGAGATTAGCAGATGGCGTTCCACTTCGGGTGATAAAAACGGTGGTGACGATTTGGCCATGGCGCTCATGCAATACGAGAGGAAATTTCGACCCTTTATGGATCAAGTGCAAAAGGGCCTTTCTGATACGCCTCGATTTTTCGATTTTGATTGGATACTTTCGACATCTTTTGGCATTACCGTCATGTACTGCCTTATGGCCATCGCGTCTTTTCTAAAGCTGAATATTTTTGCCATCTTATTTCCAGAAAATGTCACAAACTGGGATCTTCCTGAGTACAAATATATGCTCCAGGATTAGTGTTCGATCAACTGCGAAAGACACTTTGGGGGCCAATTATACCGTCTCAAAGAGAGTATCATTCTCATGTTCAAGGTTCAAAGTGGAACACGCCGCTCTATAAACGCCATCTTGTCTACACTGTAATATATGTATACTCGAGCTCTACTTATAATATAATTAAAACAACCCTCATTTCTCGTTTCGTTCAAGTCCAAGATGTCATGATGTGTGCTGGCAACCTTTTATTTTTACCGTATGCTTCGAACAATATTGGAGCACTTCAAATTTCTGAACACAAGTTTTTTTATCCTAGACATTGGTCTATATAGTGATTTGATAAAAAAATGAGTGATGAACGTATTTTTGCTGGAATTGCTAGCAATTCAACGGAGTTTGCAACCTATACGTAGTGAAGATATACTAATAATCATGACCTTTCTTCTCGAAAGCATTCCCATCGTGCAAGATCTGGGAGCGATTACCACATCTCCCCTAACCCATTTCAGACAAAACCCACGCCACCGAATGGGTTCAATGCTCCTTTTAGCCCACTTCGCTCCCCAATCCCATCAAAATACGCCCATACATTCTTCCACCATGGCGGAATGATTTAGGGACAAACCTGACCAGTCAGGAATTTAATCAAATGATACAGAGCACAGGGCCGGCAGCCCGTCAATGCTCCTCTAGATGTATGGGTTTCAACATGCAGAGTGAGCTTTTCGATATTTGCAGAGTGGTAAGCAGAGGGAAGCTGGTGACTGAGATATCCAAGTTGATGTATGCTTAAATACGTCTGATAGATATTCTTCGGTTAATGATGCATGTAGGCTATTATTAAGATAAATATATACCACGAAATGAAAACATGAAAACAATTCGACCGTCTTCGACTATACAAGGACCACAATCAAATCCACCCCACTTTATCCTCCCCAACACACACGACACCGAAACTACCCCCCTTTCCTCCCCCCTCCAATTACGCGACCTACTACCCCAACCCATCCTCTCTATGCTATACTCCAAGCCTCACACATGATTGCCATCCTGGCAGAACCACGGGTTTCTTACAGCAGTAACCATCTCCCCGCACTGGTTTATTATCTTTGTATTCTTCAAAAAAAAGAATTAAGAAAAGAACTCATCATCAAAATACTCGAACATATAACCACAATCTACTCAAATGCCGTTATATGCATTAATAGATTTAATCTTAGCCAACTCACTGAATCCGCATAAATCCTCCTACCTATCTACCTTTATAGACCCAAGCGCCTAGACAGACAGAGAAGGAAAATCACATCCTCAAGTGGAGCCATCATATTTAAAGTTACTATACAGTGTCAACGCCAACTTTCATCCTCATCCAATAAGCCTCATTTTAATCAGATACTTCCATTTTCATTTATACATAATATTCTAACCCCAAAAACATTATTCTGCATCACTTATGCAATAAAAATGAATATAGCCGATTACTAATATCTGGTTGTGCATCCTGGCGTTAAAACAAGACGCTACTACCCCTCGCCAAGAGTTTGTGGGTGGCTCATATCATATATACCCTGTACAAGTGTGCTTCATATCACTATTCGCGACCTCGAGTTCTGCTTGTAGGAAAGGATTAGAGGATGCGCTATCAGTACCTCTGGGCGAAGCGTTGGCTTCGCCTGTTTACTGGTTGTGTTGGTGTTAGACTTGTGTAGATATAAGATCGAAGTTAGGATATCTTCGGGTTTTCGTGTATTGCCAGTCTATAAAAGTTCATATTCCAATCCAGTTCTTTTCAATTCCATCACCAAGAAAGATTCCGGGTCAATCAATCAATCAACCTCTTCACACACAATCCGATGCATCATACAACTATTTTCAGTGCTTTGTTCCTTCTCATCCTTGGTACGTCATGATCATATGCTCTTTCCACACATTCTGACTGTTATTTACCTTGTACTATAGCCCCAAGTTCCGCAACAGTATGTCGGGGGCATATTGGTACAGATTACGATATTACATACATAAACAACACTACAGCCCCCCATTGGGATATCAATCAATGGTTCAATTCCACTTCATTGAATTGGAATTCCACCTATCTACAAGCGACAGCACCGAATCAATTTCTCTCCATAGATTATAATCTCGAAGCCTGTACAATCCAATACTGGTGCGGTGATCAAACAACGAACCCACCATTGGATCCCTCAACTGGGTTCCAGAAAACGTGGCGAGGGGTCCGGAATAGTATCACCGGTGGCCCCGGTGTCGCGCTGTATTGCGATGATTATCAAACGAGGGAAAATTGGGGCGTGGTGTGGGCTTTTGTCTTTTGTTGTCGTCCTGATTCGGTAATTAGTGATGATAATGTGCGCTGTGACTATTATGGGGGGTAGGAGCTGGTAAGGAAGATTTCAGCGGGCTTCTTTACTTCGTATATGAGGCTCGGAAGGAGAGGGGCGATGAAGTGAGGGAGGGGTTGGTGTTTTTTATAGAAGTAGGGTTTGAGACGCGATGTTATTTTCTGTGCCGTAATAGCTATTCTGTCCTTAATTGCAATTTGCTTCCCATCAATTTCCTTCCCAAATCATAAAATTCTATTATCTCTCCGAGAGCCTGTTGATAAAAGTTGTTCACACGCGCTCTTCTTCAAAATTATGTATAAGGCGATAGATATCATTCGTAGATTCAACGGCATAGTGACCACCCACCCTAGCTTGTTCTCCCGGACAGGATAGAGACTTGGCTACTGTAGCTCAGCCAAGCAAACCGTCTAACCGCACGGCTATGTACTGTAGGAGCACTGTAGGAGTCTCTGCGCCGACCACGATTGCAGAATTGGATACATACCCAAAGGAAGCGCTACCTCTGAAGGATAAGGCGAAACATTGACTTCGCCGACATTTGTTGGAAATGTATCTATTACTTATAGAATATGAAATTGAAGTAAAGAATGGGAGGTAGATATCTTCGTACTCTCTTTTGTTGCAAAATCTACGTCGCACATTTATTTATATACAAATCTAATAATATTCATCTCTTTCTTAGATTTCTAATTTGATACTCGAATCTCCAAGCGTTCAATATGCATTTTGCCATGTCTATTCTTCATGGGCTGGTCCTGCATGGTCTTGGTATTACATATCTTCTTAGTGTTTTATTCCTTCCTATTCTCGGTATGTTATAATCGTATTCTCTCTTAGCCCTCTCATCCTATCCACTCTCTTTCACATGATGCGTGTGCCAACATTTGCATGATAGTCTCAAGTCGAGGAACTCGGGGGCATATCGGATGGGGGTATACCGGCACAAATCTCCACTCCACTGATTACTATTCTTGGAGTATTGGAGTATGGGATGTTGTCACGCAGAACTGGAACTCCAGTCTCCAACAAGCGTCTCTGGCCACGACAGCACACACTGCAAAATTTCTCTGGATCGATTGGAACGAAGGTTGTGTAATACAATATTGGTGCGGGGATGGCGGAAAAAATCAATCGCAAAGCGATATAAATAGCGCTTATTGGAAAGTTTCGACTCAAGAGGTTCCGGTAAATACGGGGGGCAGGGCTTTATATTGCGATCAGTATGGAGAGACGACGGATTGGGGTGTTGTGTGGGCTTTTGCTTATTGTTGCCCGGATGGTTATGTGCTTGATTGTAAGGGGAAGGTTAGTTCGCATCAATGCATTGCTGAAAATAAAGGGAGTCCGGAGTTTTGCGATACCTTTGAGAATTACGATAAGAAGTGGTGGTGGGAGTAATTGGGAAGGAAGATCATAGCCAGCTTCTTTACTTTGTACCTACCTACTTACTTTCATTTTCATTTCTTGACGTTCTCTTTTGCAGTGCATCATTCAAGGGAATGGGTGCCGTGGTCCTGGGATTCATGGACGGCGGAGATGACTGTTTATAGTATGGGAGTGGGGGCCTGAGATGTGTTTTGTTGTATTTTGTATTGGAATTTGGTCTGCTATATTATCGTAGGAAATGGTATGCTTGAGGAATGCGAGAAAGTCCGTGAGGCTAGAGGGGTCCCCTCTAATGTTGATGAATATGGGGGAGGTTCTATTATCTCAATTTCTCAAATGCTTTCATCTTTTGCTCTACGGTAGATGAAGGTGCGGATGAGAGGGTATTTCGTATGCACAGTACGGCTTGGACGCACTGTACTGTGCTTGTGGTATTGGACTATTTAATCTATGCTGGCTTGCGAGTTACTCATGCCATCCAATCGCTGGATTGCTTTGATTGTAGATAGAATAGACTACAGCTGGATTGGAGCGCCTACAAGAAATCGTTCGAGAATGTGGAGAAATATCGTTCGTGAATATTTACATGATTACAACGAAATAGCAGAGTTTGAGACGAAGGTAGGAGTATTTGCAAATTAATTAATTGATTGGATTTAGCGATTGAGTCATTGAATTTGCAAATGTTTTACAGAATTGGATGGAGTGATGACAGATGGGAGATGAAAGACTTGATGGTGCATACTCCATACTCCGCACAATGGACTTGAAATAAAACTCGCGGAGGAAAGAAGCCGTCTTTCGTATTTGAAGTTCATCTACTCAAAAAGGACAAACATAATATACAAACATACACATTTCGACCGAGTGCCAAAACCCAACCTCTTCAACGCCAACTTCCATGACCGCGTCCCCGAAGAATACAAAAAGCCACTACACCCTTTCCTTTGCCTTGAATACTCCATAGCAAAGATAACAACAAAGATATGTACCAGCCAAAGAATCTATGTGTAACCCTCCTTCTCAACTCCTACTGGTACTCATCAATAATTAGATGTAGCCCCACCCACATAAAAGCCAGGAGTACAATTCTCCTCATCGTCAGTATTATACACATAACCATGCGGACAACAATAAGTAAAAACCACCACCACACCCCCCTTTGCATCCTTTCCCATATTACAGTATCACACAGCATGATAACAACCGCGGAGCCGACTGGGATCAATTTCGTGACATATATTTATAAAAAACCATCTCGCTATGCGTTTGATAAAGGTATCCGCACCCCACTACACAATCTTCGTTCCAATCAATCAATCAATCGAGATGCTTTGCCCCGCTCCGAATGCATTTATATCTGCCACCCAGTTCGTGGAATGGTTGATACATGGTCTGATATCCCAATGTGCTTCCACAAGGCTACGCATATATTTAGCGTGATTACCCCTTCCAATGTGTCGTGTTCCGGTGCTTTGTACTATGTATGATGCAATGCAATGTTATTATATGCAGGTAGGTGCTTAGGTGCGAAGCATGTATGTGCTTTGATTTGAACAGAGTGAGTGTAACATACCGACAATAGCAAGGAATAATACACCGAGAATAGTCGTTGGATAATGCATTGCTTGCTTGTTAGGAACTTAGATAGATACCAGTAAAAGCTTGTATCCCCAGGGTATTTGAGTATCGTTCGAATCTAAAATCGAAAAAGGTAAGTTACAATGCCACGACGAAAAATGGATTTGGGAGAAGAATAAATGAAAGAAAATAAATGTTCGACCATAGAAATAAGGATAGATAAATTAATAAATATTCCATCATTCAGCATGGCTAAAGCGCAGTGACCAGATAGTCCCATTCCATCCCATCCTTATGGTAACTTTAAAATATGATGGCCCGTAAACCCACGACAATGGATCGTGGAAAGTATACTTAGTCCCTTCAAAGCCGTTCATCCTATCGTACTTGGGATTGGGGTTGAGCAAAGGATTTCCATCCTGATGGATTTTGCATTTTGCATTCCAATAATAGCCCATTCACCATGGAATCTGGAGACGCTAGCCTGCTCGTCAAACAGTCGAATTGACTTTCGTTAAAGTGTGGACAATAAATTGGGAGTTTATTATGCAAGGACTACAGCTGATTCTACCCCATCCCCACACTCCAGCATTCAGGCCCGAAGTACGAATCTCTATCACAGTTTCACCTTCCGAATGCAAATGGACATCCTGCCGGAACCTCTTTCTTAATCCTCTCCTCATCCCTCCTCATCTCATCCAATCCCTTTCCAACCCACCTCTTCGGTCCCACATCCTCAATATCATACCCCCTGGGCTCAAACTCCTCTTCATTCATATCCGGCACCAGAGCGCCCATCGACCGCGCAACCCACGCTTTGGGACCGTATCGATTCCAGAAACTTGGGACAATATAATACGGCTGTCTGATATAATTATAATACTCATATTTGCCGTATTTATTCTTCTCCTGCGAGATAGTCGTATATTTCGCCCATTGCGGACGTGGTAAACTTAAATGACGAAGTATGAAAGCACGGGTGGAGAAGATGGTCGCTGTTACGTTCTTGCCGAGTGTTGAGGGAGTGGGGAATGACATTGCGTTGCGGAGAATGTCGGGCATGAGACACGCTACGACTTCTGCTGCGAAAGGTTTGGCGAATTTGGGGACGGGGAAGATCAGTAGAGGAACGAGTGCATCGGCTGTTTGTTTGGCGTTTGCGTTGGGAACCATGACTCTTTGCTCGTATGCCTCGGCCCAGGCCTTAATGTCGGCGTAGAATTCTAAGCCCGAATTCCAGGTTTGATGGGCTAGGGGTGCATAAGAGATGGACATGGCATTTCCGACGTATTGATAAACTGGGATTGGGATGTTAATTCGGTTATTACATATCTTTCATTCCCAACCATTTGGGAATAGGAAAAATGAAAAGAGAAACGGAAACTTACAAACTGCAAGAGCGCAAATCTCCATATCATTTAAGGGACGCCATTCATAGTTTTTAATCCAGGAAATCGGCTCGGTGATGAATACGCTGAGCGTGTAGAGCATGTCGTCGTTGCTAATCTTCCCGGCTTTTATATAGGATGAATGGAGGTAATTCATGCGGGCCAGGGCGGCCAGGGCTCGTGGGTGGTTAGGCGGAAAGGCTGTGAATCTTAGGGGTGGTAGTTAGTACATTTTGTTGCGAATGTTGTGGTGGTGTATGGGGAATGAGGGGTCTTGATAGGAAGAGGGTGAGTACGATCAGGTGATGAGAAATATATACTTACTGAGTAGTCAAAACGGCAGTATCAGTTAAGCGTTTTTCAGCCGTTGCATTGCTACTGAATTGTTTCGTTTCAACCAGTGTTTTGGCAATGGTCGGAATACCGTATGTCTATTGAATTTCAGCACCCGTATCATTCATTTCCATCTATGGATCCCCAAATGCCATCGAATTTCCAAAACAGAACTACACACCTTGAAAATAGCAAACTGCAAACTCGTCTCGAACAAACTCGGAAATTCAAGCTCGCCGATATACATGATGATTTTCTGAGCGTCCGTTGCTGTCATCTTGGAGAAACTTTCTCTGGTAGTGAATCCAAAGGATTTTCTCATTTTATTCATGCGGGAATAACGGATACCGCGTACAAGGAGGAGGTAAGAGGTGATGAGGAGGGCGAGTAGGGTGAGGGTGCCTGGTGAAAGATGAAGGATGGAAGTAAGAGGGAATGTGGAGGAGGACAAAGAGGGACCGAAACCATGGATGGTTTTGTCGGCGAAGGACATTGTGAGTAGGTTTGAAGAATTGTTGGTGAAGGACATTGCGAATAGATTTGAAGAATTCTTGGTGAAAGACATTATGAATAGAGTTTGAAGAATAGTAGTGTTGAGTTACGTGAAAGTCGTGGGTTGTACGTAATTGAATTTAGTTGAAGTTTCTTTTTGGCGTTCGGACGAATACTTAATCAATAGCACAGGTGATCTATGTGCTACCAAGCTCCCGTAACTTTGCACAGCCAGGGAGATTGAGGTGCTGTAATACCGGTAGTTTCTACTTCTGTATTAGAAAAATTCAAAGACAAAATCTGGGTTCATGGGATGAGAATCCGGCCTCTTGACCAAACATACCTAGGTACTTTCGTCTATAATGCCGTAACCCCGCAACACTAAGCCTTATGGTTGCACAACATCAGCGAAGTATATGATAGATATATGTACGATAAGTGCCGAGGTATTGCTTATAGCTTCAAGTGTTTCAGTTCTTTGGTTGTGTACTGCGTGTACTGCTATTATTTTCTCGTGGGAGAATCCCGATTCTTATACACCGTACTCGACGACTCGTAGATAGCTGAACGTTCATTCAATAGTGGTTGTGTCGCCCGGGCCATGGAGGTGGATCATGTGAATGTGGAGAAAGCATCACTGCCTCCTCGCTGCTCCTCATTCCTTCTTTCCTTCTATGCCTGTGCTGCCTTCCAAAATAGTTACAACTCTTAGTTGAGAATCCTTCAAGCACCACTTTATCGTTTATCGTCGCACCCATGCCCAATGATCGTAGGCCAACGTTACTCGCAGTAGTAAATTATGTTTCACCCTATTTTCTTCACCCCATATTTCGTGCACGCCCCAAGGCTCTCTCGTTTAACGAATACTTTTTAAGTACGATCAGCTCATATTTATTGGTCTAGAAGACTATAATATAGGAAGCATTAATGATACTAGTGCAAGCACGTTGTCATAACATATCAACATAATTGTCGTGAAAAATTAGATAACTTCTAATTTCTTATGCAATTGTAATCGACACTGAATGAATCCGTTGGGCAGCAATAAGAGATGTGTTGTTGAGAAATTATCCTGTTCACAGCAAAAAAATAAAACCAAAAAAATACCGGTAGGAGTTATAAAAAAAATTGATATCTCAGACTATCTAAAGGTAAGATCTTTTTCCAAATCTTCCCCAGAAAAAGAACATATGAAGGGTATAAAGCGAGCGTGATTCTCTCAAATCTACCTCCCAATGCCTATACTTTCAAATAAATCGCTCAAACCTTCATCTCATCATAAACATCATAAATATCATTAAATGCTCGACAGATACGAAGTTAGTTCCTTGTAATGAACTATTCGTTACGTTTTGCACTCAATGCCACGTCTTTGGTTGCAAAACTAAAAGGACTTTTGGTCATTTCCGGGGACCTTGGACTCATTTTTACGGCGAATAGTTCATCTTCTGTTTCGTCCGATGGTCTAGCAGATATGTGACCGCTAGCAACAGCATTAAGTGAACTCATTCCATGTGTAAGGCTATGACCTGGTGGACTTTGAGCAACCATTCGTGGTTGAGAACGCGTGGTTCCTCCGTGGAAGAGAGAAAATGATGAGACGGCTACATCGCCTTGCTCGGGAGATAATGGGTTCGAATTCGTTTCGAATTTGGTTTCTATAAATGTATGTCATTAGTCAGCTTGCCTCCATTGAAAACTTTTGATAGCACACACCTGAAGGTGAACTCAAGTCTGCAACGCTAGTACCCAATTTCAACCCCCTCAGTTTCTCGGATAATCTTCCACCACCAGGAGTCTTAGGACTGCTGGGTGTAGCATTGTGAGTGATATCCGGGAAAGTTCTTGGACCGACACCGAAATTCTCCTCGATCCATTGTTTCTCCTGTATAACCATCTCCAATCCTATGCCTTCACCATTTGTTTTCATTTCCGCTTCGATCTCCTTTTGTAAAACCGATATGCGTTTCTTTGCCCATATCGTGTGCAATACCCCTTTCCTTCCAGATTGCCTCGCAGTCAATCCTAGCTCAGGAGGAAATATGGCAGGTAGTGGGTTTGTTTGTATAACTTTTCCTCCAATTTGTGATAATTTCACGATCCTTGGGATGCTTGCTCCTGGAGCGAGGAGAAAATAAAGTCGATGCAGTGAACCCTCTGCTCCGTCTTTGGCAGATAAAACCGTTGTCTTTCCTTCCCAAGATACTTCCCAATCTCCCATGTTTTTCGCTCCATCATTTCCATCATCTTCATCCTCCCATTCTACCATCAAGATTTTTGTGCCTTCATTACCTCGGCCGGACTCGAATTCGAAACGGGCTAAAGCACTTGATGATGAGACTGCTGGTGCTTGTTCGGTACCTGCGGTGGCTGGTAATGGAACACTATCGGGTTCGAAGTGTAATCGAGGAGAAGGCATTGAAACTGCCATATTATAAGGATTATATCGAATTCGGAGCTTTTACTTTCGATGATCGGTTTGTCGTCGTCGCGTTAGGCCATTCGAGGGTTTTCAATGAATGTTCAAGTAAGATTACGAATCAGACTTGGAAGTAACCTAACTATTTCTCGGATATTCAGCATACAGTGGATACCTATTTCTTTCAGGAGTTAAAGGCGGTGGAGAAAGCGACGCCGTCAAAATTCACTCTGGGATGAGAATTGAGGTAGTATTTTTGAACCAGGTGGCGCAGTGAAAAGGGAAATCGACAACTTCACGAAGAGGGGTTGAAAGTGGGGGGAAACAACAAATTGAATGAACTGAAAGAAGAGAAAATTTGGAGTGTGAAATACATACCTTTTTGGTTCTTTTATTTGTTTGCAGATACAGATGCTTCCTTGACCTGGACCTTGAGTTCCAACCTAATTATTAGATATAAACCTAGCAATTATATTACTGCTGATGGGTCTTCATGGATGATGAATAGGAGGTTATATATTAACCAATAATGAAATCAAATCATCACAATCACCATATCCAAGTCCACAGTGTATAAAATCAGGCAAGTATTTACCTATACTTACTTACTATTGTCACCTATCACCTATCATCGATCTCAACATCATATCGAATGAAGTGGAAGGGTTTAGGCCAAGATATAAAAATTTACAGGGAAGAAAAACGAAAATTGATTAGGAATTTCTCTCTTTTTGGGGGAAGTTCTACCATCAATTGTTCAATTTAATGAAGGGGTGAAGGGGTTGATGGAAGTGAATAGGTGTAAAAGGGTTTAAGCTATTCAATCATAATTTAGAACTAATAAGCTTCTAGTTTTTTAAATTTTTTATTTAATTTTATGAATAATTAATAAATTTTTACTTAAAATAGAAACAAAATATGCATAATACCACGCGTGCTAAATAAATTAAATTTATGCACGATTGGGTCTCTAAATGGGTCAGCCATCCAGTCGGGATTTCTATATGGGGAATGGTTGTATGGTGATTGTATGGCTACCACGCTTTTCTCACCCACCCCGTCAGCATTTTCCTTGTATTACAAAACGCCTTCAAAGTTGTCTATTTGCCTATATTATTT
>JWJA01005218.1:0-12398 GCA_000812885.1 Lanzia echinophila
TATCTTTCATATCTCTGCCATCAGATATGGGCCTCCGATACATATATTCCCACCATTACGGAAGTTCCCATCCTCTTTATAAGTGGTTTATTGGATGAAATCGTTCCGTATGTATTACCTTCCTCTGTCTTTCTTTTTTGTCTCGGAATGATGACCTATTTTCCATCCACAAAACATGACGTCCCCTCGGGGACCTGATTACTACCTTCAAGATTAATTTTCTGTCTGACCACCCATTCAATCACAAAATTCTCTAAATCACCAAACCGTCACTAGTTTCCCACTAACATGTCACAAAACACACTAGGCCCCCGCATATGCGTCGTCTTTTTGAACTCTCCCAATCGCCAACGAAGATTTGGAAGCCCCTCCCGGGCGGCGACCACAATTCTAGCGTTGTCGAACTCGGGTATTTTGAAGCAATTGCCGACTTTGTCAGCAATCTCGATACGAAGCATGGTTAGGAATTGCAGTTTTGGATTGCAATTTGTTTTGTGTTTGATTTGGTTTGTATTTCCCCTTCATTGGAAATAAGCATTTTGAGCGATGCGTTTAGGCGAGGCGTTTGGATGGGTAGCATCGGGCATTATGTTATATTATGTCGTGGTTCTTTGGTGAGAACTGCTCGGTGGTGTTTTGATAGAGGGGCTAAAGGGGAAAGTAGGGAGATGGGCGTGTTAATACTGGGGGCTGTCTCCCTAGTAACGAGGCACATACTGAGACTATTAGGAAGTTCGGAAATAGGGATGTATAAAATAACTTCTAGATATAAAGAATTATAGAGAAGAAGATGAAGTAAACATATTAGTATCGGTGTCTGCATTTGTATTTCTTATGGGTGTTGTAACAATATGGATTTGGTTTTGTGACGCAGGATCGTATGTCAGTTGTTTACAAACTATCTATGGAGGTACCTAGGTACCTAGTACTTACCACATAAGAAAGTGGCATGGCATCAGCTTATTTTTCTTGGTGCTTGCTTGCAAATTCCTGCTCCTGCTTGCTTACTTTGGTATACGGTTGTAGAAGTTCTTGAAGATGAGAGGTGTATCCTAAGAAGTTTAGAGGAATGATGTGGAGGGAAGGAAGAAAGGAAGAAAGTGATGATACTCGGCGTGGGTGGGTTGTCTTTGGATTTTAGAAGGTGGAGATGGATGATTGGGTTGGTGGATGTTAGATGTTGGTTGTGAATGGGATGGGGAAGTGGAAGGGTGAAGGTGGTATGTATGTTTGGTATTGGGTTGCCGGGGGTGGGAAGAGGTTCATCTAGTGAGTGAAAAGGAATACTGTGTGTGTGGTGTGGTTAGTAGGTTTAGTATGGAGTTGAGTTGAGTTGAGTTGAGTTGTTTCTGAGGTTTGGAGATAGAAGGCGGAGGGAAATGAAGGGAAAGGAAGGGAAGAGGGAGTTGAAACTCTTGAGATAGTTCTAGAGAGGTTGGTGTGTGTGCGTGTGTGGAGGGAATTTAGTATTTCGTTGTAAGCCGAATAACCAAATGGTATCTTCTTCTCTTCATCACGTTCGCTTGTGTATGCTGGCGGGTATGTTGATTCGATTTGATTTGATTTGACTTCTGGTGTGGTTTGCAGCATGCGTTCATCTTTCTTGATCCTGGAAGTCCTTTATTCCTTTGCATGGCGTAGTTGATAGAAGTTGGGGATGTTGCGGGATATTGTGTTGTGTGGTTATGGACTAGAGGTTGAAGTATGGATGCCGGTCGCTGGCGCTGGGCGTGATGTGTTGTGTTGTGATGCGATGGTGCTGGATTGGCTTTTAATTGGAGTGTACTATATATAACGCGCTATCACTGTAGTTCTATTGAATATAAAGATGGAGGCGATGTGAAGCAAAGTAAAGTGAAGTGATGGGTTATATTTAGTGCTGGGGAGATATTCTCATCACCTCACCTTACGTCACCATATATAACATCTCACACCACACATCGCATCAGAACTTCCAAGTACAGAATTGTGTATTCGATAACCAAATGCGTAGCTATTTAGGTAGGTAGCTACAGTAATACAGATCTGAAGAACCAAACAATGAGCAAATACCCAAAATATACGTCCTCCCATCCTTCCTTTCAGTGAAGACAAGTCCTTACGGTATACATCACATCATCATGTGAGTGAGAGTGTGATTATGAGAAAGTTTCCGACTAGTTATGGGAGAAATGGTATTTTTTGAAGAAAAATGCTCTAGAGGCTGGTAATGATTGTGCGGGTGGGATGATTCTCGTTTAGCTTCTTTAATGTGTGGTGCGATTTCAGTGGATTTTTCATTGGGAATGGTCTGATCACTGGCTGACAGAGAAAGGGGTTTGCTGTATGTTTACCTCATGTTGGTTATGTTTGGGCTTGCTGTTTTTGGTGTGAGTAATTAGAGATGGTGGTTGACTATCAAGTAAGTCAAGGTGGATGGATTATGTGCACACTGGTGGATGCATTGAGATCGACTGAATAGGGCGAACAAGATATGGTATATGAAGTAGAACTTTTAAATACAAGACAGTATGTAGACTTGAACTAGTAATAATATAATAGTAAAACAAATTCTTCACCACCCAATTGCAAACGGATCCCTCTTCTCTTCTCTCACAAATGCTCCAACTTTCTCTCCACCCATCAACACACCCTTGTACCTCCTCCTTACATTCACGTATTTGATCACTAAGACCGGCCTGGCTCTTACTCTCTTTCTCTTCTCGTTCCTATCCTCTCTACCCCTCGCCTGGTCCTCAACTGCCCCATCGATCGTATCCCCTTCACCCTTCCTCATACTTCGATTCTCCACCAAGATAATCTCATTCTCAGGCCAAATGGGAAACAAATCCTCCCTCGACACAATATCCACTCTCTTCAACTCCCTCAACTCCCCGAAAAGCTCCTTATCCTCCTGCAAAATGATCCATGCTTCTTCGCCTATGACCAAATTTTGCAGACAGTCCATTCCTCCAAGAAATGTGAGGTTCCACCATTTGAAAAGCCAAGCTGAGGAGCCCATTTCGGAGAGCTGTCCCGCTTCTAGACGCAGATAGATGCTGTCGCGTAAGGGGTCCAGCCAGATGTTGAGGGTGGGGAGATAGTTGTAACGGGTGAGAGCGTAGATGCGGGATTCGTGGGTTAAGTGGAGCAGCGTGGGAATGGTGGAGGATGCGGAATAATAGGTGGGAATCCAGGTTTGTGATGGTGGAGAGAATTCCAGCTCAATTGTGCGAGGAGTCAGGAGAAGGTGGGAGTATATTTCAAGACGTAACTCGGGGGGTAAGAGGGGAAATTGTGCAAAGGTTGTGGGATTGAAAACGCCCATGATTGGTACGTCTTTTTGCTATAATTTGAGTGGTGTTGAAAGTAATGAGATGGCGAGGTAGTGCGAATGTAACAGTGAAGGTGGGAAATGGTTGGAAAGCCGGGATAATTGATGAAGAATTGGAAACTTGCACGTTGATTGCTTGAAATCTTCGCAAGCTTTATGGAGACTTTTGAAGATTGAGAAGCTGAAGCACTGAGATATAGAGAGGAAATGGCAGAAAAAGAGAATTTCAAACCGCTGGTTGAATGTGTTGAGATGCAGAGATGACGGGAGAACTGAAATGAAACCACGTAAAGGAAACAACAGAGACGTAAAAGTTGTATACTCAGGACTTTACACGTTAACGTACAGTAGATTGATGAAAAGTGTAAAAATGTTGGGGGCCGCAAGTAAATCGTGGAGCGTTGAAATCGTAAATCATAGGCCACAAACAGTGACTAACTTGCAAACAATCCCAAGGAAACAGTCGAAAAGAGAGTCTAGACTCAGAATAATGAGTGGAGGAAAGGAAAAATCAGAAACCCGAACCAGACAGAAAAAGAAAATAAAAGAAAAGGAAATAAAGTAATAGATACTTAGACTTTCATGGTATCGGATATGTAAACTGGTGAACTGGAGGGGAGATTTGATGAAGATTTTGTACTTCTGTAGGAGTTGTGGTAACCGCTATAGTGGGACTTAACCCTCTGAGGGAATGATTCTTCAGCGTTTATGTTGTAATAATGGGCTGGTTAGAAGTCTGCAAAGTGTGCACTGCCATGTTGGGAACTTCAAGTTGTTTTTACCTTATATAAATATATTAAATTTCTTTCCAATGTTCTCCGTTGAATTGAGGTGTGAATAGAATTATGCATTGAAATGTCTCACTTGAGAACTTCATTACTGTAGCCTTGCTGATGAGGCTACCTCTTAGGTATCGCCAAACAATCATAAGTTCTAGTCCTAATGATGTGTTGAGATGCAGCAAAGAAAAATAATAGTAGGTAGTACTAATATGCAGTACAATAGATGAATGTTTAAGGTATAGTAATATATACCTTAGAAATTAAATGTCGGCCAAGTCATTTTCTTGCAATTCTTTGGTAAGATTCGAAAATGAGTCAAATGTTTGAGGATGAGTCGAAAATGAGTCGAAAGATCAAATTCAAACTCGGAGTCCTGTCCCGAAATGGCGCTAAACTTAATTGACATCTAGTCAATTCAATTGCCACTGTCACTTAAAAGTCAGCCTCGCTCTGTCCAATAAACTATATTTGTATAGATATTTCGCTGATGTTTTTGTAGTTCTTTCCATTTCTAATCACATTTTACAACTAACATTAATTCACTGCTAGCAAGCTTTCGTAGCATTTTAAATTTGTTTTCCTTTTTCTTTACATTCGAAGACGCCGTATTATTTTCAAGGCGCAATCAACATCAAAAAAGTTCTTTCACTGGTTTGCAACTTTACAAACGGCATATCAATTACCCCGCCTATACGCAAACATAGATAACGACAACATCATGACTACTGTAGAATCGGCCCCAGTTCTAGCTTCGACTCCAGGTTCGGATACTCGTCAGAGCCGGCCCCCTCGTAATCGTCGAAGGAGGGGTGGGAACAGAAATGCCGGCCCCGTTACAGCAGAAACGACTGTGGCTTCAAACAGGCCTGCACAACCAGTGGACTCTTCTTCGATACCCCATTCAACTTCTTTGCCCCAGAATTCGAATTCTAATCCCTCACACTCCTCAAACACGAGTGCAAATAATCGTGGGGGCCGTGGTGGAAGAGGTGGGTTTGGAAGAGGCGGCCGACGAGGTGGACCAGGAGGAGGACCGGGTGGGGGACCTCGAGGAGGATCCATGATGAATGGTAGAGCATTTGGGGGTCAACTTACCTCGGGTATAGCTGCTGCGTCTGAAACTAGCTCTTTAGCTGGAGATGCTCCATCATTCGCACCAGGACGTCCAGTTGCCTCCCGTTCAGGACCTTCTCGCGCGCCTCGCCCACGCCGAATGTCGAAATCTCAAGCTCCAGATCTTGCTACTCGGACACACGAAGATATAAAGAATGGCCAATACGAGTGCGTTATTTGTACCAACGAGGTATTGCCAAACTCTAAAATTTGGACCTGCAAGACTTGTTGGTCAGTTTTACATTTAACCTGTGTAAAGAAGTGGTCGAAGAATGAAGTAGCAACACATCATCAACGAGCCGTGGAAAACGGAGAGCTGCCTCCACCGAGACAATGGCGATGTCCTGGATGTAATCTACCCAAGGAAGATCTTCCCATAGCATATACTTGTTGGTGCGAGAAAGAGGTAGATCCAAGATCGGAACCTGGGTTGCCACCACATTCCTGTGGCCAGACTTGTTCAAAGAAACGCAAGGGACATTGCCCACATCCTTGCGAACTAGTCTGTCATGCCGGGCCATGTCTTCCATGCCCTCATATGGGTCCTTCACTATCCTGCTTTTGTGGCAAAGAGTCCGCTTCGAGACGATGTCTGGAAACCAATTATGATAGTGGCTGGAGTTGCGGGCAAATTTGCGACGATGTCCTACCATGTGGTGAACATAATTGCCAAAGAAGCTGTCACGAGGGTTTATGTGGTAGTTGCGAGGTTCTAATCGAATCCAAATGCTACTGTGGTAAAGTCGAGAAGACTTTACCTTGTTCAGAACGCGATGAAGAGGTCGAAAGCCAAGCCCTAGACGACGGAGAAAGCTCGACCGTGAAATCATGGATTGGCTCTTTTGATTGTGGTTCTGAATGCCGAAGACCATACGATTGTGGAAAGCCGAATCACTACTGTGAAAGTACCTGTCACCCACAAGAGCTTGTTCCGCCGCATTGTCCATTTTCTCCAGATGTCGTCACAAATTGCCCTTGCGGTAAGACCCCTATCGATGCCTTGCTCCAGGCACCGCGGACAGATTGTACACAACCTATTCCACACTGCCAAGAGAAATGTCAAAAGTTACTTATTTGTGGACATCTCTGCCGAGGAGTATGCCATCAGGGCGAATGTGGGGCATGTTTCCAAACAACAGAAATCTCCTGCCGCTGTGGTAGAACATCATCAAATACCGTCTGCCATCAAGGGATGGATGAGAAGCCCCAATGTCCTCGTGTGTGTCGCTCTACCCTCAATTGTGGCAGACATGAATGCGGTGAACGTTGTTGTGCAGGCGAGAAAAAGGCGAGCGAAAGACAAGCTGCAAAAAGAAAGTATCGTGGCTTGAGCGCACCCCCAAATGATGAAAACATCGAGGCTGAGCATATTTGCCTTAAAGTCTGCGGACGTCCGCTGAAGTGCGGTAATCACACTTGTGCCGACCTGTGCCATAGAGGGCCTTGTAGGTCATGTCTGGAAGCCATCTACGAGGAAATAAGCTGTGCATGTGGTCGTACTGTTTTGTACCCGCCAAAGCCATGCGGTACCAAAGCGCCAGACTGTCACTACGACTGTACAAGACAGCGGACTTGTGGTCACCCTCAAATTAAACATCAGTGCCATACAGACGATGAGGCATGTCCAAAATGTACCTTCCTGGTTGAAAAGCCATGCGTTTGTGGCAAGCGTACCCTAAAGAATATTCCGTGTTGGTTCACTGAAGTACGGTGCGGTTTGCCATGCGATCGAAAACTCAAGTGTGGGCTTCATAAATGTCGGAGTCACTGTCATCGATCCGGACAGTGTGAAGATGCAACATCATCGTGTAATCAGCCATGCGGAAAGCGGAAAACCGTGTGCGACCACACTTGCCAAGACCCCTGCCACGCTCCTTACCCATGCAAGGAAACCTCTCCTTGTCAAAGCAAAACATACATCACTTGCGATTGTCAAAATCGAAAACAAGAGGTCAAATGTCTTGCGTCGAAGACAAGTGACGGCGGTTCCAAAAAGACATTGGATTGTAATGACGAGTGTCTGAAACTTCAACGAAATGCTAAACTTGCCGCAGCACTCAACATTGATCCCGCTACTCATACTGATGATCACATCCCATACTCTCAGCAGACACTAGATATGTATAAGGAGATGGTCAAGTTTTGTCAGACATGCGAACGTCAATTCCGTGTCTTTGCAGGAGACGCGACGGAAAAAAGATTGAGATTTGATCCTATGAAACCTTTTCAAAGACAATTCTTGCACTTGCTTGCCGAAGACTATGGTTTGGATAGTGAAAGCCAAGATCCCGAGCCACACCGTCATGTATCAATTTTCAAGACGCCACGGTTCGTCTCGGCGCCTATGAAAACTTTAGGCCAATGTGTCAAGATTAAACCGGTGGCCACTGTGGAAGCTAGCTCCTCGAAGGGACTAGTAGCCACAGCGGAGCCATTTAACGCGTTTTTACTATCAAATCCTAGGTTTGGTCTCACAATCGATGAGATACACACAGATCTCGCGCCCGAGTTTACTAGTTCAGGCCTTGACTTTGACGTGAGCTTTCTCCCTACAGGCGAGGTTGTACTGCGCGGCAAGCCATCTGCGGGCTGGAATACGAAGGTCGACGCAGTATTGAATGCCTTGAAAAGTTCTGTCGCCAAAAAAGTCAAAGCTCTCGAACTCGCATCTGTAGTGGCGCTCTGCAGTGTGGATGCAAGTTTAAATGTGGTTCGGAAGGAGGATGATCATCTAGCTGGCGGTTGGAGTCAAGTAGCTAAGGGGGCTGCTGCGAGTAGAGCACCGGTGCGACCTGATGTCGGGACCAAGAGTAGCTATACCGTGCTAGGAAATAAGTCGTTGGGAAAGAAGAAGAAATCGTTGGAGAATGATGCCGTGGATGATTGGGAGAAGGAGGTTGAGGCTTGGGATGCTTGAGTAATGACAGCCAGCCAATCAATATTCGTGGGTTGAGGTACATCTTCGCCCACAAAGTTGCCACTTTGGGGCTCAGCGATTAGTTCAAAATAAGAATAACTTTTGTGATCCTCAATATTAAAATGGCAACTTTGTGGGTCGAGTGTGCACAACCCACGAATTCAGTACTATTATATACATGCATCCATGATTATATCCTCACACGGCTTCAACTATATTTATATCTTTCCTATTAGGCGCAATCAGTTAAGTGTTGCTTAGTCTTAGCAATCTTATTATAGTTTATGCCATTTCGAGTACTCTCCCTGCGTCTATGAATGTATTCTGAGGAGTCGTATGTATCCAAGTATGTACATATCAAGGCTAGCAATAGATTGTTTTTTGAACCATCTAAAACATATGCGCTTTCAGATATGGACAACACGCAAAAGTTGGAAGTCCCTATCATTAGCGAAGCCCCATTCCATTCCATTGTTTTTGATCCATTGCCCACGTGAAACAATATAGAAAATGAGATGGCAAGAGAAAATTGAGGATGGGGATGCTTGTTTGGGTATTAGGATGTATCGCTAGGTGTAACAGACCTTGACCCCTTATTTGAGAGTCACCAAGCGGTTGGCTCCAGACATACGTATACTTTACTCTGAAGGACCGGAGTGAAATCTTATTTTGCGTGGAATGGAATTGTGTATAAATAAATCCTGGCGTTGATGCATCGATGGGTTTTTATGATATGATATACCTCAATATTAACTAACTTAACGTAACTGTTTGTTATTTTCTAAACGAGAGCAGCGGGCTCATACATACATAATCTTGATCAATGAGTGTGCTTGTAAGTTGTAAAAGTGCCGTCTGTCTCCGGATGCAGTGAGATTCTACAGCTAGCGGTTTGTAACTCTACTGTGCTTTGGGAATGATTTTGTTTTTGGAGAGATTAGGTACATGTGTTGTGTGTGCGTGGTTAATACTGTAAAGCACTTCTCCGTAAGTATTAATATCAACATCGGGACAGCATTGGGTTCAATACATGCTATGCTTTAGAATTTGTACACGGCGACTGAGACTTGAAGCTTGTAACTGTTTTGTTGTTTCATTCTCAATCCCAATCTCAATAAAAACCACCCACCGCCACTATACAACCAACCAACTATCTATCTACCACACACATACAAACAAAATAACAAATATCCTTCTCTCTTCCATTTAATCCCATTTAATTCCATCCATCCATCAATGCCTCCCATACAATAACATACATACAAATAAAGCAATCAATAAACCTTCTCCTTTTTATTTTCCGCCTCCTCGCTTGTTCACCAATAACCCAAATACAAAGAAAGATCTCATTATATATTCCCCTCTCCCAAAAAAACACCACCATTTTCAAATTTGATTCAATGAGCCACGCATGGAATACCTCCCATTTCTCCATGTTATCTTTTCAAACAAATTCCAAAGTCAAGTTTATTTCGTTGAAATAAAGTAAAGTGAAGAGAAAAAAAAAGTCCTTTTATATAAAAGTAGGAATCTACACCACCCATATCCACATCTCTAATCTAACCCACAAACATCACAAGTCCCTATAATAACTCCCATACACAAACAACCTCAAGATGACCCTTGAGATCTCCCCGCTCCTCTAACAGCCGCAATCCAGTCCTCTTCATTTAAATCCGCAATCCCCTGCCTCACCACCTTTAAAACCTCCTCATCCGATTTAGAAGCAATAAGTCCAATTTCCAATTTTCCAAAAAGCGCTACAGCAGCGCGAACAAGCACCGCGTCACCCTCGAAAACTGCCACGTCCCAAAGACGTGTTGCATTATCGAGAGATACGCAGCTGGTGAACATGCTCACAAAAATATCGCGGAGGTAGACGTCGGGGTTTAAGGCAAGCGTGGGAGAGTTGAGATGAGAGTGGAGACGGGGTGATTTTTGAAAGAGTGTCTCTTGGAAGAGAGTGTAAACGCGGGAGATGGCACCGGAGTCTGAAGTATGAAAAGAGAGGGGAAGGGGACGGTTGAGGATGTTGGAAAGGGCACAGAAAGATGCGGAAGGACTGGGAAGGTTGAGCAGGAGAATGGCGGCGATGGTCTGTGGGAGGTTAGTCTTGGGATTTGCATGTGAGGGAGGGTATGGAGAATACTTACACTTGTCCCGTGTACATATCCCACATCACTCCTGTACATGGAATACGCTTTGAGAACATCCGACAAAGACTCATGCAATGGGCCTTCGGGCTGAAATATTCTCAGATCCGTATATGTTTGCTTGACGTCGCTTTCGATCAATTCCAACCATCCTCTTTTCCGCTGTTCCTCGGCATTCAATTGAGAGCCACTTTTAATCGTCGCTTCCAGAGCTTGAGCTCTTCGGAGGGCTGCTGTATATGAGGAATCTGACAGTCCCAATGGATTTCCTATGGCTTTTGACCATACGGCTCCACGACTTCTTGGTGCTATCCCTCTCCACCATAGCTCTCTTGTTCTTCGCTGCCGTATTACATCATCCCAATTAGGTAGGACGTGTTCTTCCCAGATTCTCAATAATGAACTCGCTGTATCGTCTCTGCAAGTCGACTTATTCTTCAGTGCAGATTCTCTCTTACGTTCGGCTTCTGCAGCCGAGGCCATCATCTTTTGGTATTGTTTGAGGTGTCGTTTCTCCTCGGCCGGATCCTTTGGTGGCAGCCATGAAGGCCGTGTTCTCGATAGAACCGCTTCCTTTTCTTTCGATATTGGCAAAGGGTCGATCATGAGTTCAGTTCTCCTGAGCGGTGGCAATTCGGCGAAAGACGACTTGACTCTCGTTGGCTTCGCGCTGGATGGACGAATATAGCTGCGCGGATCATTGGGATCAAATTCCCTCATCTCCGCATCTTCTGCATGCGCCTCTAATGCTTCTGTCAAAGCCTTCGCTTCAGGGCTCAACTCGGACAAAGCCTCATTCCAACTCTTTGCTCGGGGTTTCAAATAATTATTATCATTAAGTGGGTATTGTGCTGTATTTCCTGGTCGCGTCATTATAGCTCTTGGTGATCGAAGTTCTCCTTGCTCTGCGGGTTTGGGGGAGGTCCCATTTCCAAGGGGCTTCGTCTTTTCTTTCGCTGGTCTCTCCGGACTCGTCGAGACCGATGGTGAGGCACTAGCCGACCGCTCCTGGGGTGGACGCGGTGACATGGGGACATTTTCCAAAAAACATTCATCGGGTACGTCATCTCCATCATCATCATCACATTCTTTTTCCAACTCTTGTATAGTTTTTCGCTCTCTAATCGAATTAAAGCTTCCTCTCCTTGTCTTCCCGGAACTTCCGACCGAAAGACTACTTCTTGGACTCGCACTTAGACCCCCGGGGCTCAAGCTTCGCTGCCGTGTAAGGGTCGTTGATAATGTAGGCACACTCGGACTCGTAAACCCCCTTCGTGGTTTTGCCGAATTGCTGGGCACAGGTACGATTGCCAACCCATCTGATGGAGCATTCCTTATTTGTGATCTCAAATTCGCATATGCTGGTCTTCCTTTTGGTGCTGATGTTAAATCCCTCGGCACCCTATTAGCCGCTTGTGTTGTCGTTGGTACTCGGTTCTGTTGCTTCGCCTTGGATCGTAAATCGCTTTTGAACGTAGAAGAATATGGATTTGTGGACATCTTTACACCAAACTCTCCAATTTCCGGATCCATTCTCGATTCATCATCCAGACCAATCTCTTCGAAGTTGTTTGAATCGGAGAGGAAATCATCATGGTCGGATTGATAGGAGGAATGGAAGGAAGAAGATTTGGAGGATTTAGACCCCGTTAACTCGGGTGGTGAACCAGGCATTGAAGTTGGATATGCCGCATCATTGGAATAAATCATGGCATTATTTGCATCTTCGAAAGATGGGAGTGAAAAGTTGGATCTTTGTAAGGTAGCTATTTTGGCGGTTTGGGGGTGTTAAAAGCTGGAGGGTATAGTTCTTGGTATCTTGGTATTCTGGGGTGTTTCGAAAACGAGATGAGATGACACCTGCCCCCTGATTTTGTTATGTACAATAATGAGAATGTAATTATCGATTTGGAGGCTTTGGAGGCTTGGGTTTTATTAGAGATGCCAATTGAATATGATAGATATAAGTAAAAGTTATGAAAGAAGTTATTCTATAAGAAACCTGGAATTTGATGGATGGATTTGAATAAGTGAAGTCTTGCTTGCGTCAAAAAAAAAAAGCTGTTGGGAAGTTGGAGTTGAAGTTGAAGTTGGAATTGAAGGAATGGTAGTTGAAAATG
>JWJA01005220.1:0-12984 GCA_000812885.1 Lanzia echinophila
GATCATGTGATAAGATAATGATGGGGGCTGGATTGAATTGAAACCTACGGACTTCCCCTTCCCCCTCCACAAAGATGTACGCGCAAGTGGGAAAGAAAAAGTCTGGGGAATCCGATGAGATGGAATCTTTCTTAATCAGCTCGGGGGTTTTTTGTTAATTGGATAGAATGAAATAAGGTAGGACAACTAAACTTCCGAATCACGTATTAGAGAATCCGAAGAATAGAAGTTGGAGTTTAAAGTGCAGTTGAACGAATGGATGAAATGTGATATGATAGATCTAGATTTTCCCCTTATTCAATAATTCACCAATTTGACTCCCACCCTTATCTTCCCGACATCTAAGAAAACAGGACGAGAACAGATCCAATTCTCTAAGGAAAAAGTGTAAAACTTGAAAAAGGATTTTTTATGGATTCATATGAATTTTCCGATTTTTTCCTCTATTTTGGACAATATTGACTCTTTTTCGACCCACTTTGACATTTGAAATTGAACTTTCTACGATCTTTGCAGCTGTAAACCTTACCTCTGGTACCTGACCGACTGTGAAAATATCCAAAATAGGAAGGGGAAGAAAACCAAAAACCCATCTTCTTCTTTTTTTTCACCAAATTTTCTCAAGAGGAAAAAAAAAAACATCTTCTCTCACAAAGTTTTCTAATTGACTTTACTATTGTTGCAAAGGAATAATATATCCTCAAGTTCTTCTAAGTTAATTCCTTTTTTCAACAATTGAGTTTGTTGATTTTCAAGGTTGAAAACTCCCATCAATCCCGCACACGATATCAAAATATCGGAAATCTAACCTTATGTACCGAGGCAATAAACTTTCAACAGCCATCATTGGCAAGGTTCATCAATTGCATGGGCTCAACAGTGGCGTTACAATTACAACAAGTCGATTTTCAACATCACGTTGTTCTTTCCCAGTCATCAAATCTCGATATCAATCAACTGCTTCTGGAACAGCAACAGCTGCTAAAGAAGATTCAAATTATACCCCTCCTCCTCCACCTTCATCTTCATCTTCTAATATTATCAATTCTACTTCTTCTTTACCTAAGAAATCCTACAATCCTTCAAATATTGATATCAATTCTTCCGTTGGAGATAAGAAAAAGAAACATTCAGAGAATATGATTTCAAATCCTTTTGCTGGTCTGTTTTCGAGTAAGGATGAGGGTGCGAAAGTTAATTCTAGCGTTGTCCCGTGAGTCTTTATTTATATTGAGTTTGAGGATATAATTAATGGCTAATCAATAAAATAGGTTACAACCTGATACTTCTCATTCGATAGAAGAGAGGAAACAAAATCAAACATTGGGTCTTATACCTCCGAGTGTGGAAAGTTATGCGACACAAGCACAGAGATGTGAGTTCGTGATTCGATGCGACGACATTATTGATCTTATGATTTGCAGTTACTCATTTCTTATCTAGGTCTTAAACAATTGGAAGCAAAGAAAACTCCAATTGAGAAGTACATGTATCTCAGTAACTTGAGGAATAACAATGTTCATCTATTCTATCGTCTCGTGCAGGAAAACATGACTGTAGGTCGAAGGTTGGGGCTATTGGAATAATTGACGGTTTGCTGACTACTTTCAGGATCTTACTCCATTGATATATACTCCTACTGTCGGTGAAGCATGCTTAAAATGGTCTGAGATCTATCAACAACCAGAAGGTGAGCAAACTCCCATTCCAATTATTTCCCCAGAACATCACCAGAGGTTGATTAGTTCAATTATTGAACCAAACTTAAACATTGATTACGGCCAAAATCGAGAATATATTTTCCAAAAATCTAAATCGTCAACATCACCTGAGGCATTGAGATGGGGTCATGAGTTATTATACCCCTGATGCATCAAACTAATTGCAACAACCAGGATTATATCTCTCTTACCAAGATCGAGGCAATCTAGCAGAGATCCTCCGCAATTGGCGTCAATCCGAGGTCGCAATGACTGTCATCACTGATGGTTCTCGTATTCTTGGTCTGGGAGATCTTGGTATCAATGGTATGGGTATCCCTGTAGGCAAACTTGCTCTGTATACTGGCTGTGCTGGTATTCATCCTTCGAAGACTTTGCCCTTAACTTTGGATTTGGGTACTAACAATGAGGCTTTCCTTGCCGATCCATTGTATATGGGAAGTCGAAAGAAGAGAGCTTCGGCCGAGGAAGAAGCCGAGTTCATGGAGGAGTTGATGGTTGCTTTAAACAAGACTTGGCCTGGGTATGTTACTCCAAATTGTTATCACGATCAGCTTTTATCGTTCCTACTCCTTGACTGTTGCTTTCGAGTTGTCCGAGCTCATTTTGTTTACTAATCATTTTCAGTATCATCGTTCAATTTGAGGACTTCAAGAATCCATTCCCATCACTTGCCAAATATCAAAATATATATCCTTGCTTCAATGACGATATTCAGGGTACTGGTGCCGTTATCTTGGCAGGTATCATTAATGCTTTACAACGAACAGGTATTCCTATCAAAGACCAACGAGCTGTGTTTATGGGTGCAGGTAGTGCTGGTGTTGGTGTTGCACAACAGATTGTGGAATATTTCCAAAAAGAGGGATTAACTGAGGATGAAGCACGTCGTTGTTTCTGGTTTGTGGATACTAAGGTATGAATTCCTCTCTAGTCCGCTGTGGGGGTGTAATGATTCATGAACTACTCTCAAAGTCTCAACAATCTCATGATCCGGTTCTTCGATCAGGCTCTCAAATACGGACGTATTGATGCAATTCGAGAGCTGTTGATTGGGACTTGAACAATGAGTTATTTGAATCTGGAACTAGTTCATGGATTAATACCCCCCGTCTTATGCCCAACTAGAATAGAAAGCTAACCCCAAACTTAGGGTCTCATCACCAACGACCGAGGTGACAAACTAGCCGACCACAAAGTCTATTTTTCCCGTGATGACAATGAAGGAAAACAATACAAAACTCTTCCAGAAGTCGTCGAATATGTGAAACCGACCATTCTCATGGGCCTATCAACAATCCGTGGGATATTTGACGAATCTATCGTCAGAAGAATGGCCGAATTAAACAAAAGCCCAATCATCTTCCCCTTATCGAATCCGTCAAGTCAAGCGGAATGTACGTTTGAGGAGGCGATGGAGTGGACGGATTGTAGGGCCTTGTTTGCAAGTGGGAGTCCGTTTCCGGATTTTGTGAAGGATGGGAAGACGTATTCTGCTGCGCAGGGGAAGTAAGTTTAGGTTTTTTTTTTTGGTGGCTGTTGTGATTAGCAGGGATATTGGTGTTATTGCCGCGTGATGTGATGTGATGCGGAATGCATGCTAATGTGATGATAGTAACATGTATGTCTTCCCTGGCATTGGTCTCGGCTCAATCCTCTGCAAAACCTCTTGCATAAACCAAGATATGGTTCGTCTCCCTCATTTACCATCTTTCACATACCATTCCAATTCCACTTCTCCGCCTCTATTCTCCGCTCCCATTCACGATACACCAAACTAACCAAAACACAGATCTACACCTCAGCTCTCGCCCTAAGCAGCGCACTCACACCCGAAGAACTAGCCCAAGGAGATCTCTACCCCTCTCTAAAACGCATCCGTGCCGTAAGCGTCGTTGTCGCCAGAGCAGTCATCAGAGAAGCTCAAAAACATGGCTTTGATCGCGAAGTTAAGCTTAGAGATATGAGTGATAGCGAGTTGGAGGCGTGGATTAAGGGCATGATGTATGATGCGAATGCTGTATCAAAAATAGGAGAGGCAGCTGAGAAGCAGCTTAGATCGCTGCTTTGATTTGACTCATCTGATTGGTTTGAGTGGATGAGGGAGCGGAAATGGCAGTATTGGATTTTCCGGAAGTGAATTCGAGTTTTCCGATTGCCATGGGATTGGAAGAGGGTGCGGGTGTGGGGATGTGGTTGTGTAGGAGGATGGGGATGGGGAGAAGGGCAGGGGCTTTTTCTTTGAGGGATGGGTTGCGTTGGGTTTCTTTTCTTTGGCGAGAATTTGGGATTGCTTGACGGATGAATGTTTTGGGGGAGGATAGATTCTTAAGGGGTTGGGCTGCTTGCATATATATAGGCTCGCTTGCTATTTGATGGATGGTTGATGATTGGTGGATTGATGGCCGGATGGATGGCGTTGGAGTATATCCTGAATGGAATGAATGAATTGGGCGATTTGATAGATAGTTAGATGAATGGATTGATGAGAGGGGGAAAAGTCTCACGGAACTACTTATATTGGAGTGTTGATTTCTTTCATCTGTTTTTTTGCATTGATGAAGTGGTGAATTTTGTTGGTAGATAGATAGATAGTTAGATGAATGAATGAATGGGGATCGATCAGATGAGATTAGCTGGATGAGGCGAGTGTACAAGATTGGGTGATATACTTGGTATTATGCGTTAAATCCTTTGAAGAGAGAGTGTAGTAAATTTATTAATCATCCCTTTCGCCTTTCGTGTGTGCATTTAGGGAGTAATGGTGGTATGGTGGGTGAAAATTGATCGATAACTATCGATATACCAAATAAAATCTTAAACAATTGTGGAAGCTGCATAATAATATTATGCAACACTTGCATTTGAAATGGGGGCATAGAAATCGAAGCGCCCTAGCGGATCATACTTAGCCTTTAAAGACTTCAAGTTCGTTTGTCTCCAATCCTCGTATCCATACAATTCCTGCAAAGTCTCGTCCCCATGCGCATAGTTAACATAGGTATGTAACTCCTCGCTACCATCAGCTTCATGCAATGCTTGGCGGAAATCGTCGCCGAATGTTATGGATGAGGCGTCTAGGGTTGCGTTGACGGGGTAGCTGATTACGGGTGTACTGATTCCATATTAGGCATATGGTCGGATATAAAATTGGAATGGAGAGAGAGACATACATGAGAATATTATCCATACGATGCGGAAACGCGGTGCTATTCCACTGCACAGCCTTAACCGCATTATTGGAATATTGTTCAAACAGAACAGCCGAGTTAGAATATATGGGATCCACGGTAAAGTTATTAAACATCTCAAAAGCGATTTTCACGGCGGAGATATTGTATTTCTGGAAACTTATCGGAAACATCATGTTTACAGAGTCGGATTGTGTGCAGACGGCGTCGCTGATTTGTGTCGCGTCAATGGCTGTAAGTCCGGGATATTCGGTTGCGTTGGCGGCTGTTATTACGGGTTCGAGTGCTAAGAGAGGGGTCGTGTAGTTGCTTGGAACGACATCTACGCCTTGGTAGAAGATGTTGAATATCATTACTGCCTATTTTTTTAATGTTAATTTGGGTCCATGTACATCAAAGCAGATCTTTTTACATACGTTATCGGCGTCGATACCTGAAGCGCGAGCCCAAACGATCTTATTGATGAATTGAACGGGAAACGAAGTCGTTCCGTTGGCCGTCCATCCATTAAGCAGATCGAAAACAGCCTCGACTTTATCATGCGAGAAGATATACTGTGCATACGCCCAACCATTAGCTGGGACATCGTAAATCTTGCTCGTGACCGAGGTTATGATTCCGAAATTGTGGCCTGCGCCCTGAAGAGCCCAAAATAGATCTATTGGACAAAGTCAATATCATGTCAAAAACATTCTTGACACTAAGATAGAAGGAATTCAGACGTACCCGAGTTCTCGCTAGCAGATACAGTCGTCACACTACCATCTGCAAGCACCACGCGAGCCGAAACCAGATTATCAGATACGAGGCCGTAGAAGCCTTGCAAATATCCATGACCGCCACCAAGAAGCGGACCCACCAAACTCACACATTCGCACGCGCCGGTTGCTGGATGTTGTTAGTTATATTGACTCAAGATATTTTACTTTCAAAAAACATAGCTAGAACTGGGATTACATACGAGTTTCCTTGCCTGCTGCCCAAAGAGCATCTCTAACTTCAATGCTCAGAATACCGCCTCCAAATGTGGCGGTTGTGCCATCTTCAGCGATGGTTGCTGAATTCATCTTTCGCATGTAGATGTTAATTCCCTCTTTCACCTGTCCCAGAATGTCGGTTCCGCCATGTAAACCGGTTGTAGCCAGAAAACTGATGTTATTGGCGGTGGCATATTTGACCTATTATATCATAAGCTCATATTCATGTCGATCAGAACCAAAAAGCTCACAGCTGCTTGGACATCTGCCTCAATAGCGACTTCAATTATAACGGCAAATGTAGGCGGGTCTTGCATATTATCTCTATCTGTCGCATTGGCGAATGCAGTTGTGCCTGGAAATATAATCGTAGCATTTGAAGAGAGGGATGGCCCAAGCTCTTGCGTGATATTGAAGGCATTAGATGAGTGGGATAGAAGAAAAACGGCAACAGCCAAAACACGAACGAAGGTATTAAGGAACGACATATTCTTCGATGGCAAAAGAAAAATGAACAATAGAGCAGGTAGCGCCAAGTCTTATAGAAAGGCTTATGTGGAGAGGATTTCCATTCTTAAAAATCCAACCGTTGTGTAAAAGTGATAAAGGGTGGTATTTGTTTTTGGAAAGCTAATGCGAAATGAAAATCCCGGTATAACGAACGTATCCCATTCTGTAGTCCCATCTCCGATGATGAATAATTACAGTGCTAAGGGCGGGGGTGAGTTGTGAATTCATAATGGATCCTAACTTCCGTACCTGTACCTGCATGGAAGTATAGAGTAGAGCAATCTGCGCGACTGAGGGGCAAATGAATGTTTCAAGGTAAAAAGTCATTAGGATATCTTTCCGCCACTAGCAAGGTCAACAAATCCGTAGCGAATAATTTGGCAGCTAGCTAGTAGGGATTACATGTAGGGTTTCTAACCAACCAATAAATATATCTGGTTAACCGGCTATTGGCTAGGATTTTAATAATTCACTAATTTGGCCCATGAATGATTAATCATTCTCATTCCATATCCGACTTATCATCATCCTGTAATAGTCGGCGTGTTGTTCCTGGCCTACGTACGTACCGGTCCCACGTGGCCTAAACGAACCTACCTATTTGCTTTTTGTGCCTATGAGCCTGATAAGCTCGACTAATACTCCGGATGTGGATCAGGCTTTCCCATGCGTGCGTTTACAAAGAAAGTTATCTTGAAGATATAAATCCTTTTTTCCTCTGTTCACTTCCTTCAACTACTATACCACCCTACCCCCTATTAATACTTCTACGAAGCTCCATTAAATCCATGATCTGATTATTGGTCGTGCGCACTCTCTTTCTACGATCCTTAAGGGATCATCTTGGTAAAATCTCGGTCTCAATATCCTTACTCCACCAACTGTTGGTATGACCATCTGCAGGGTGATGGATCGGTCAAGGAATTGCTGCCAAATTGTGATCGTTCACTTTATAGCATTTCTTAACATATAATATAGGGAGAGCTGCTAGCTAAATCAAATAAATATTGAGGATATACTCAGTGATGCCGATGATCTACGTTGGCCAAAGCGGCCGCGCCGTAGTGCTGTACCAACATTCATATCATTCTCGATCTCTTTTTGCAAGTAACGGTATCATAGCAAAATTATGGGAGAAAAAATATGTTCAGTAAGTATCATTGCGTTTTCTACGCTTAATATTTATTTCTGCTCTGCATCGCATTTATCCCGCCAACGAATATTGAGAAGGTGTACTGTTTTGTTCGCACAGATGGTCTAGCTATGTAGGTGACGTGCTTTCTTAGAAAGATCTGGACCGGCCCACTCGTACCCCAGGTGATTGCGTTGCCCCACTAGACTAATAGATGATAGAAGCGAAAAGGTTAGATCAGACGCACGTTTCAACGGTTTGAGAAGCTTATTATTACTGTCTGTATGATAACGGGGTTTGCCACTTTTGCTCGTTTATTAGCTCTTCCATACGTGGGATGAATCTGAATCATTGAAGCTTTTATATATTTCCGAGCTGTAGATATATTTTCGCCCGTTACATTGGATGATGTCGCATAGAAATCTGTGGCGTTAATCGCTCATATTTATGGTTTTCTCAGTTAAGAGTGCAGCCATCTGAATACCTTGTTTTGATTGATAACAAATATGTACTTCGTATGCTTGGACCGCCTAAGATTTGCGATATGATCCAGCATGGTGATCCTGCAGATATATCCACTCAGTTAAAGTTAACTGGTACCCACCAAGCATAACCGTGCAGCTGGTGAATGGAAATCACTCCAGCTTTCATGTCTTCTAGATGTGGAATATGAAGGCCCGACAATTTTCGACTTCTAATCGCACGATTTGTTACCAGCAACTTCTCGTTTCTATTGAAGTTCAATAATGTTGTTTTGATGATTCTTAATGGCATGACATTGGTAGTAGGGATATATCAAGGACTCACTGCCTTTATGAACAATCGTTTCTATTCATTTACGTGGCCGTAACAATTTCTCATCGCCCATATAAGCAAGGATGCTAAATATTAAGGGTCCTGTGCGAAGTAGAGTGGAGAATTCGTTCTGTGAAAGGTGCTTTGACGTTGATAGAGAATAAAGTTTTTAAACTGGTACATATCGTACGGAAGTACTAGTAGCACCTTCCGATGAAGCCTTTATATTCATGGGTTGCCCTAGATATTTAGGTACGGTATCAGGCAAGCCGAGAGAGCTGCAGGGAAGCATGTTTCTATTCCATATCAATTGACCAGTGAAAAATCGAAGCCATCGCAAATGCTTGCTCTGGATTAATAACTACTTTGTATTAATATCTTATATAGAAGGTAAGTTTACAGTAATGTGGGGAGTGGCATGATATGCGAAGGAACGTTGAAGGATGGCACGAACCCGACTCTGTGGTTTTGAATGAGAAATATACACACTCCTACTGGCCGAAGATAACGCCCACTCCAGATCCAATCCATGACCTTCTCCCGTGTCCCCCACAAATCCAAACCCCTTGTTTGTTCCACTTGCTCTGTCAGGGGGCTGGCAACTAGTGGGCGCCCCCTCGGCAGGTTAACAACTCTAAAAATTCAATCAAATTTTGGTAATCGAATTGCTTGAGTATGGACTTCGGAACTGTGTGAGATGCTTGTTTACTTTATATATCTAAGGTTGTTGTGTACGAAATTATATTCTCATATAACCCTCCCACCTAGTTACCTCCTATAATTGCATACACCGTTGTGATACCAACAATTTACAGAGTTTTTGGACTCAACTTTACATCCAATGTAAAATAAATCCCTAAACAATTAACTTGGTAAAATACTGTCTGAGAGAGATATACCTAAGTGGTCTACAAAGTATGAGTCTGCGCCAGTCAAGTGTGGCCTTCGTATCTCAACCCTACATATATTTCCCGTGTATTAACGTTCAAACCGGTACATAGTATCGATTCATTCCGAGTGCTTTGACGATGAGCAATAACCTCAAAACATGGGTAGGTGTTAGAACAAGGGTGTTGGTAATCACTATACCAAAAAGCAATACTGCACGAAAGTACTTCGCGTACTTTCGGGCAAAAGCACTTTCTCCGGATACCTAAATGCATCCATCTACTCGCTACATGCTATCGAGACGCGCGAAGCACTCGCGGAGAATATACAGGAAGGATGTGATGGAAATTTCAATACCCAGAAACGTTGAATGATAACGACATGACTAGTATAATAGCAGCCCGGCTGGTAAACCCTTCCTAGGCGGTTTCGCGCTACTTATCCCTACCCTTCCACCTCTTGTGCAGTAAGTACCCGAGAATGGAGCTTTAATATATAGAACCGATCTAGAATCTTGATTCATGAACGAAAGGAATACTCGCTTTACTCCCCACAGATTCACATCAGCTTACAACCAAGTCAACTTTTAATAGTCGCTCTCACTGCGACTTGTTGATCTTGTCTATATCCATTAACCATTAAGAAGCTTTCTGTTCGATTTAGAACGCTTCCACTTTTGACCCGCAAAATTGACCATTCAACTCCCCGCTTCGATGGCAGACATTCCCAAACCTACGGGTCCAAACATCGATATCGGTATGTTTCGATATTCTCAAGCATACAGTCATAACGCCAGTTCTAACAAAAACAGGTCCGTCTATGCTGGCGATATGTTGGACACTATACAGTATTGCAGCTTTAGTAGTCGCCGCAAGAGTTTATACTCAACTTAGAATTACTAAGCTATTTGAAGTAGGTGACATTATCATGGTGTTTGCAGTGGTGAGTCACTCTTGTTTGACTGCGTGAAGAATTGCTAAATCTCGAAGGTGTTTGGATTCCTACACATCTCAATGTTGACAGCATCCCATCATTATGGTCTTGGAAGACATTTCTACTACTTGAGTGATAATTTGAGAGTAAAATCACAAATGTGGGAGTTCATTGCGGAGCCCTTTGGGCCGCTCTGCTCTATGTGCGGTCGTATTTCATTCATCATTCTGATGTTTAGACTCTTGTCAGTAATTAGCATAACTCGAGATTTATGTCTGAGTCAGATGTCTCGCAGACACGGTTAATGCTAATGCGAAATTCAGTGGTACAACACGTTTTCATCGTTGGTTCTTGTACTTTTTGATTGCGCAAACATTTATTATCAACATGTTTACGTCCATCACGATATACACCCAATGCGAAAAGGTCGAAAGTATCTGGGATCCTGTTGGAACTCCGAGTAAATGTTGGCCGAACACTGTTCAAGCAGTAAGTCATGCAATAGCGGGACTGTGGAATTCGCTCGCTGACCTTTTTCACAGGATATCGGCTTCTTTCAAGGAGGTATGTATTTGTGTATTGCTGTACAAAGAAATAACTGACACGGAATAAGCTACCAACTCGGCCACGGATCTAATCCTCACAATCATGCCATGTAGCATCTTCTTCAATCTCCAGATGAAACTAAAACTTAAGCTTGGAGTAGGCGCACTACTCAGTCTTTCCGTCTTGTAAGTTTTGATTGCCTTTCCCTTCTACCCCGGGTTTGAAATGAGTCTGTGGCGTGGCTTACTGATCGTGCTCTAGCGCTTTTGTGTCCTCCATTGTCAAGACAGTTAAATTGAAGTCGATTGGCGACAAATCAGATTATACCTGTAGCTTTCTCTCCCCTTTGGATCCCTCGCCTTTTTTCCCTGTACTAACGGAGTCTACATGTAGTCAACACAGTTCCATTCATGATCTGGGTCGTTATTGAAAACACATTCGTTATAATCGGGGCCTCCATTCCTCTCCTTCGACCACTCGTGAGCAAAATCAAACGAGAAACCGATGCCATCTATAGCAGGAACACAGCATACGAAATGGATTCTCACAGTAGAGGAAATACGCAAGGGACCTTCACCGTAGCTCAGCACAAATCAATTCAGCTGCAATCGTCTTCGGAGGAAAATATTCTTCCGCAGAATAGCGGACTTAATACTGCAAACGCGGCCTACGTAGAACCGCACAAGAAGTTTGACGAAGAAACAAACGAACACATTGGAATCATGAAGGAGACCTTGGTTCAGGTTAATTATAGTGAGAACAAAATCTCTGCCAGCGGGTAGAGAGAATCGCAAAGGAGTGGCGGGAAGTGAAAGCAGTATTCTATGTATGTTCTTTGATAGCATGAGGGCAAAGGTCATGCATGGATTGGTGTCCGATATCTTTTTTCCAATTATGGTACGCTCAAGCTGGTAATGCTACTGTCTTAGGGATTAGATTATTCAGTGGGAGTCTCTACTTATTTAATGTATCATTCATGAATTGAGGCGCGATACATTGAAGATATTTGCTGCTAATATTTGGTATGCACAGCCAAAGCTATTTTACTTGTTCCTATGACTTGATGAGGGCGTCGCGTTTGAATTTTGGGTGGGTGGAGTTTGGAATTAGACTGTGGGTGTGGGTGCAGATGTATGTGTGGTGGGAGTGGATAGCTGTATAATTGTGATGTAGGGTTGCACAAACGGGATAACATCCGCAGATCACAAATGGATTTGGTAATGAGATTCTTCCCACAAGTAATGTGAAGATCAGAAATAAGTTGTGGCTTGCAAGTAAATGCATCATATTCTTCTTCAACTTCTACGGAACAGGTTTATTTCTGCATGGATAGTTTAGTAAAGAATTGATATTGATGAAATCGTTGCTTTCACCACATGCGTAAATGCCCTTGGATCCAATTACTAGGTATGCATAGATAGAAACAAGTGTTAAGGTGCGATAGGGGAATATGACTGCATGATCGCGTTGCAGGGGTATATCTGAGACTGGCTAATAGATGCACATGCTGTGTTGCGTGAATGAGGGGTTAGGATTCGTTTTGTTGCCAGGGTGGACGCGAAACCCGCAAATGCACTCTAAATAAGTGGGGGAGTGAGGGAAGATGGAGGTGACGGCAAGCCGTTTGCACAAAGGGACTATTCGGTATTGCAGGCGTATAAGTTTTAGGATTGATTTCTTGGAAATAGTTTATCAAAGACATCTGTGTGTGTTTGGATTGATTTGTTTATGTGCGTTAGGAGGATTTAAACTGCATAATTGTGCAATATGTGCACATGTTGTGTTACTTCAATGAGGGGTTAGTATTGGGCCGTTACGGCCACCAAACTTTTGAAGGAGCGGTAGGCTGCTGAAGATATTTCGCGTTTTGGAAGGTATATATGCATGAATATGGCGCAGAAAGTAATGCATGTGACGTGTCGTACGACCACTTTAGCTCAAAAACAAGAAATGAAATGAAGGACTACTCTCTCTTTCAGCAAATATTTTCAGAACCCCTCAATTACGCCTTTGCTTTCTGATTATGAAGCTGAATAGTAAAAGATCTCTATCCTCGACTGACATCATATTCCGTCGCCGAGGTCGTTTGTGGTAAACATCAATATCACCTTTACTGCAGACGAACTCAACAGGTAAATCATTCCCACTAGCCTATCTCCTCATTGAACACAAAAACTAACAGAATCCAGGGGATATGGCTAAGAGAAAGGGACGCCGAGGCGGAGAATCCAAAGACGCACCAGAATCCTCCGAAAGCAAAACACTTCAACATGGAAACGAACTTCCGAGTA
>JWJA01005222.1:0-12020 GCA_000812885.1 Lanzia echinophila
ATTCAGGAAGGCATACTGTGTATTCGTTCGAGTTTCCATCACGATACACGTAGTTTTGGCCGAGTATTGAATGTGTTCCCGAGTCAGTCCACCAACCCCACCATGAGGAAATTTCGTGAACATCACCAAGACAAGCAAAAAGTGGATTGCGATCACTCACCATGTTTGGGAAAGTGCTCTGAATGTGATGAGAGAAAGAGGGCCTAAAGTAAGAAGATCTTTCTCCGGCGGACTGATATATTCTCTCTTGCCCTGGACCAAGGACCCCAAAATCGATGTCTCAGCAAAGTCCATTTCATGATGGAAGAAGTCGCTGCATTCCGTCTAAAGGCTGTCCGGATCACTGGAAAATTCATGTATACTCCGTAGCATCTCAGTGTAGGCCGAAATGGTGGGATAGGTGGTGCGTGAGGATAACGTGATCAAAGATGAAAGTTGCCTCATGCTTTGTCGAACCTCATCAGACGATTGAGCACGGTCGGAAAGATTCGTCGTGCAGTTTCTAGTCAGAATGGACGATAACCACGATATTCGAGCTAGTTGAGGAAATCCCACAAGAAGAGTAAAGTTGTGAAATTCAAGTTGCAAGTCGAGAATTGAGGTGTGAAACGACTTGCTTCACGACGAAAAGACATTAAACATGCTCAAGCAAACCCCCAAAATCCATATAAGTTGGTTGCAAGGTCTGATTCTGCAGATCACGAGTCCGGGTAGGAAGTTGTGTATTCCGCCGCCTAGGGCATGGATGGAGGTTCTCACTCAGATGCCGAGTACTTGGGACTGCTAGGAAGTCATTTGCGATAACTAGCTCATTCACGACAATGATTGCGGAGGAGTGTCACACTCACTGATCCCAGTTTCCGTCACGGCACGTGTGAAGGACTACCGTGACATATATGCAGAATCTTTCCTAGGCTACTAATAAGCCTCGAGACATCTCATAAATGCTTTAGACGCGTCATGGAATTATAGGACAAGTCATGAGCATCATGCGCTATTCTTTCCCTTACCCCGCCACTTAGGCTACTCACGCTAACCCCGCGCTGGTTATCTAAGTCAAGCCAGAACCATGTGCAATGACCTTTACCATACTCAGAGTTGTCTAAGATCTACATGGAAGCATGTTCCCACCACTCGAAACGCATTCCTCACCAACATCTTACAGATGGGAAGTTACGATCATATGACGTGAAACGCGCAGCACTCTTTATCATCACTAGAGACGGCAATGACACTAGAAGAAGCTTTTCTGGCCTCCTAGTATCTCAGTAAACATGAATGATACTTCTCAGCTAGTGTCCCACCCGAAAAGGAGTATATGGATGTTGTCGACCCAGCACCATGACCACGCCTAGCGATATCCCAAACGAACTAGGACAATATCTATGATTCCTAGTATGCCAAATCCATTCTAAATCATTCCAGATGGGTTACCGTAACTGTCGGTCTTTTTGCCCAGAGAGTGATTCCTTTTGAGTGCCACAACATACGCCCATACCGAGTTCGGAACCCCACCACCTAACATCAACTTTTATCGCCGCGTATGATGAAAACTGTACCCTTTATACATCCGGACGCCACACCAGATGAATTCTGTCAATTTAGAATGTCGAGGAAAGTTGTGGATGTATTGGAAAAATGCATTCAGTATTGCGTGACATCTCACCCTCCTCGACCGCCACCCAACATAGATTTAGGACTACAACTCTAGTTCATCACTCCCCTTACATCGGACCCAAATAAAATTTATTTTGTCTCTTTGCATTCTCTGGAAAAGTTGTGTACTACTCGGAAAAACATAAGTCACGCCCCTCACCAAATCCGTCCTTCATTTTTCCAGTACATTGGCCATGGTATATGGCGAATCTGAATTGGCCAAAATTACCTTAAAGCTCTATATATTTCATTACCCATATCACTTTCTCTGGAAAAGTGACTCGGGTTGATTTAGTCATTGTCCAAGATCGACTTCCCACTTAGCTTCGCAACCTCCCTACCACCACCACCATATATCACAGCGTATGGTCCAACTTATACCTTCCTTTCATAAAACCAACATTTAGCTCATTCTGAAGCATATTCACGTTACTGGAAAAGTTGTGGATCCTTCGGAAAAACATAAGAAGTGATACCGCTAAATGTTCATGGTGTTTTACCGACTGATCCACACCAACACCACTATGGAAGAATATTTTTCCACGAATGTATACAGCATGATGAGTTCATAAAGCATGGAACATATAGCATTAACTCAATCTCACATAGATTAGTCGAAGGGCGCACTTATAGCCTCAAAGGCCACATTCCTATATTGACGAAACGATGCCGTGTATGACCTTACCTTCTCGTTTGGGATCATTCCACATCATATTAAGGAAATTGGCCGTACTGGCATCTTTGGAAAAGTTGTTGTTCATTCGGTAAAGTATATGACCATTTTGCCGCAAAACCCATCCACAACTTTTCCAAAAGAACCATTGGATGTATGACTTGAAGTCCAACTATCAAAATGCTCGAAATGGTTCAAAAAGTCATAATTCCAAACACCGATGTTTGGAAAAATCCATGAAATTGCGGTACCGTATATCCACCCCCTCCCGGGACAACCTACTGCTATACGCGTTGGATATTTCGAGTTTCCTTGGAACTCCGCATAGAAATTATGATTGTTCAATCCATACTGAATGATTTGGCTTCTACACTTTGTCTGGAAAACTTGCCTGACCTTCGGTAAAACAAGTGCTTGTTTTGGTGGTGAGGATACATATAATTTTTCCGAACGAACCCTACGATGTATGACTTTATGTGCTACTATGAAAAGACTTAGTATTGATCGTATATTCATAATACCATGCAAGCTTGTTCGGAAAAGTGAATGCTATTGAGTAACTATATGCCCATAACTGCGAGCGGGTGTCTACTCGTATACATAATAGTATTCATGGAGGGTACGCTATATGTTCCATGGGTGGGGTATAATATAGCGTAATCCTTATCTTTTCGCCTCAGCGCTTTCTCTGGAAAAGTTTTGCTTCCTTCGGAAAAACGAAAACTCATTTTGCAGAGACAACTTCACGATACTTTTCCAAAGGAACCAATAGGTCTCTCAATAAAAGGTCGCCTATAATGAGATTTAAAATGGCCTGAATAATCATAATTCCATGCGTGGTACTCTGGAAAAATGATGACGTTGATGTTGGTGGGCACGAAAGGATGTTGGTCTACTGTAGGCACCGGGGTACATCAAGGTATCGAGGTCCATGAGAAATCCGTCACCACTTTCTGATAGCCCATGGTATATAGACAAAATCCCATTATTGCGTTTCCCTGGAAAAGTTGTGGATCTTTCGGTAAAGTATATCGAAATTTCACCATATATGCATAAGGCGTTTTTCCAAAAGAAGTACTAGAACTACCAAGCCCTGTTATGATCATTTTACACCTCAAGGTCCATACTGTCAGTCAAGCATCAATGATCAGCCAAATAATTATGGATTGAATTGATCTATGATGGGTGCTCAAACAGCGGGATATCTGGCGACAGTGAGTATACGAACGACGATGGGTATGATGAAAGTTGTACCTCATATATGTACTATGAAGTAATGCGATTAATTCGCTCTATTTACTTTCTCTGGAAGAGTTTGGGATCCTTCGGAAAACCGATCGTAAGATTTTGCCGCGAAAACTCAACAAGTTTTACCCAATGAACCAGGGGCCCTGGGGATAAAAGAACTACAGGAAATGAGTTCCCCACATATGGTTTCATAATGAAACACGAAACTTTGGGAAATCTCACCAATATGATGAAGATATTCATGCACGCGTAAAGAATGGAGCAAAAGTGAAATGGACGATGATATTCAGGTATGGAAAGGTGCTGCGATGAAGTAAGCTTTGCCAAATCATTGTTCATTCTAGTTATGGACATTCTGGAATGTTCGGATAGGGTAGTGTGGGTCTTCGCCCCGCAATTCACCTTTGAGCTTTCACAACCAAATGAAAATCCATGACTAACTCGGTATCTCCAACGCTAACTCCTACTTTTCGACCATGATTGTGCTTCATATGGTCTACGAAATACTCATATCAGTTCTGCCGACCAGGACCTTGTTGGTTGTTGGGCTAGTGCGGCATCCGCTGCGGCCAAAAATTGTCGAAGACGGGATCACGACTATGCGCGACACTATGATGTGAATTACTGACCCAAAATGCTCAATTATGGTCCAAAAGTAAGTTCCCAGCATTCAGCGTACATATAGTATTTTCGTCATGTCGTACACGGCGCTGAGAGATTTTGCGCATCAGCATGAGAAATGCATGACTATGTCGACTTATTCGGTGTTCTGGTGTGGCTAAATGATTCTCAATGATAGAAATGCGCTACTGGACTTCATTGAGCACAAAATAGCCATCACAGTATGGATGTATGGTCACTTAGATCTCATCATGGCACTTCACTAAGCCATTGTGGAACTTTAGGCATTTCGTCCCCGGAAAAACTCGGCACTCCTTGCATCTGCCTTTATACACTACGAATTCGATACATGAGAGATTTCGGCGTCTATAGGTCCTTGGTTCTTGCGCAAAGGCGGTGCTTCGAGCCACTACAGTAAAAGTCTAGTGAGGGATTCCGGGCGTCTAACCACTTACGTACATAATCCGAACAGTTATCTGAGCATGGGATCTATCCAAAAACTCATTAGGTACACTCATTTTACTCACAGCACATGTACTTCTTGAGATATGACTTGTAGGGTGCTCTATGGTGAGAAATTCTGGCGCGAAGCTAAACTCCGAAGAACCTGGAATATGCGCTCTAAAACTACCTTCTGAGGATTATACGCCATTAGGGATGATATAGGTGGTATCAGCGCCCGGACAGCCATCTTGGTTGCCTCGAAATATCAAGGTGGACGCTCACATAGGTGCGGAGACAAAGTGATGAGGCCTTGCTCTACAGCCCTGTATGTATATCGCTGAAGGTTTGCCACTTTCTGCGACCGGAATGATGGTCTCGATATCCGAATAGCCGTGTCCGTTGTCGACATATAGCAAGGAGGGTGCTCCTATAAGTACGAAGTGAAAGCGGTAAGTCGTTGCTCTATGATCCCCGAAACATATGTCTGAGGACCGGAGACTATGTACGAGTATGTCTAAACTTTTGGATTCTGAATAGCTATTGTAGTTCTCGAAATATGGCGACGTGGGTGCTTCCACCGATATCAGGTCAGGCCAAACGGAGATGGCAGAATGTAGCTTTATGGTAAGAAGGTCATGACGCTGAGGATAAGACGGAGAATACAAGCCTAAATCTGAACTCGGATTCGCTTTGTCGGTCGCCAATCCCGAGATATAGAGACGTAGGTGCCATTCCGTACCTTCGACTCAGGCAAGGTCGAGGCACCAACAGGTCGCTGTAGGGTGAAAAGTACTCATATCTGAGGTTAAGAGGAAGTGGTGTGATGCATGGCAAGCTTTTGATTTCGGTCCACTATCTGAGTTCTCGAGATATGGGGTAGTGAAGGCTTCGGCTGAGCTACATCTCTGAATTGGGCTGTAGAGACAAAGAACATTGAGGTACACGGAAAAGAACACATGGCTGAGGGTGGAAATAGAACCCTCAATCCATAACGGGTCTTTCTTTTCGCTATCCATTCCAAGTTCCCAAGATATAGGCAAGTGGGTGCTTCCCCGCATTTCCGGTCCATGAAGAGTAAAGACGACAAAACCATACCTCACAGGAAATAATCATATCTTGAGGGTAAGATGAAGCTCCGCAGCCATTAATGGAACTCGGTTTTCCGCTACCTGTCCAGGTTCTCAAGATACAAGCAAGCGGCTGCTATCCCAGCGGACCAGAACTGCGACCCCGAGAACTCGAAATCACGAAATCTAACTTTCTTGGGGAACGAACACATTACTGAGGGTAAGGTAAGAGTCTGCAGTGCGTAATGACTCTCGGCTTTTGGCCTCCCATTCTAGTTCTGAAGATATCGGTAAGATGGTGCCCCCCAATTGGCCGCAACTTCGACCAAAAGCATATCGAAATTCCGAATTCTTACTTCATGAGGAAAGCAACATATCGCTGACGGTAAGGTACACTCATGTAGTCTATTACAATACTGTCTATTCCGGAATCTGTTTTCGTTCCCGATATATCGGTAGGTGGGGGCTCGTACAGTGAGTCGAATCTTCACCACACACACAAAAAGTCAAAATCGCCAAACCTTGATTTTCGGACAAAACAGCATATCACTGAAGATAAGACTAGCTTCTGTGACTCACGGTAGAGCTCGGTTTCCGGAAATCTGACTTCCTCCTTGACATTCAGGCTGGTGGTTGCTCACCGCATCTCGAAATCGGCCAAAACCGAAATGACAAGACCTTGCTGTAGAGTCCTATGGAGGTATCTTTAAAGGTCCACACACATGCTGTGACTCATCGGTAAAGCTGAGATTCATGGGGCAGTCCCTGTTCTCGAATTCTGACGATGTGGGCGCTCTTCGACCTGCGTCGGCCAAAACTCGATTCGGCAAAACATTGTCCCGGGTCACCAAATACACATTGCTGGGGATATGAGGCATCACTGTATCTCGGTAATGCAATGCATTCATGTCGTTTATTCGTCAGTCTCGAGATCTTGTGAAGGGGGTGCTCCGACATGGCTATGCAGAGAAAAGTCGAAAATGTGGAACTTCATTCTCATGCCTTGAAAGCCTATCGTTGAGGGTGAGGATGTGCCCGGGTTTTGGTGGGAGTAAGTGGCTTTCTCAGGCTAGACCCTAATCTCGAAGAATAGTGAAGTCGGTGCTTTGGCATGTCTATTCGCCCAGACTCGAAAATATGGCGAGTCATGCGAGCACCCTGAGCTCACATCCCTGAGGATGAGAATATGTTCAGTGCTGTATGTGTATACTTGCCTTTCCCAGATTCTTCCTGTGTCTTCGGATCTCGCGAAGTCGGTGCTCAGACATGGCGATGCGGCAAAAACTCAAAAAGACACAAGTTCATTATACGAGGTCAGACACATGCCTCTGAGGGTCAGGGCGTCTTCAGTGCTCTTTGGGTTTACTTAGCTTCCCCGGAATCGTCCTCAGCCTGGAGAAATAGCGAAGTGGGTGCGATTTGGTCATTGCCGAACCCAAACCCAGAAATCGGGAACTTGACCCTACCACCCCAAACACATGTTCCTGGGGATGAGGATATCTTCAGTGTTCTGTAGCTTGATTTAGCTCTCTTGGGCTAATCCTCAATCTCGAGATCTCGTCGGATGATTGCTCTTGGGGACATCTCCAACCGAAACTCGAAATTTCGAAACTTCATCTGAGCGACCCAAACTCACATCATTGACGATGTGTATTCGCGTAGTATTGGGCCAATGTAGTCAATTTCCAGAGATCCAGTCCCTGCATCCAAATAGGGCCTGGTGGTGCTCTCTGGTCAAGTTCGACCAAAACTCAAAAGTGCAGAGCATGGTGCTGACAGCTCAAACAAACGTGGTTGAGGATTTACCAGCATACCATGACACGTGTCAGAACTTGGATTCCGGAGATTGTGTTCGGTTGTCGAGATCTCGCATGGTGGGCGCTCTTTGGGCCATATCGCCCAAAACACAATCGGACATGACTTCCCTCTGAGACTTCAGATGCATGACTCTAAAGATGGTCCACACTACTTCAATGCAGTACTGTAGTTGGATCCGCATATCCTAGCTCTGTTCTCGATATATCACAAAGTGCGTGCCATTCGAGCCAAGTTCGCCCAAAACCCAAAAGTGTCCAAGTTCATTCTGAGTCCCCAACTGGATATCAATGAAGATGGCCAATGAAGCTGCATTCGAGAAGTGAGACAAGATTTCGATTCCGAGGCCATTTCCGTGGAATCTCGTGAAGTGAGTTCTCTTTGGGTCACATCTGTCGCAATCTCGAAAATACGCAACTTCATGCTACGGGCTCCAACACACATCATTGAACATCTCCCAGAATACGCAATCAAGATGCAGAAGTTGGATTTTCCTTAGCACGTCTGGTATTCAGGATCTTATGAATTGTGTGCTCTTGCCGCCTATTTGGCCCAAATCCGAAAACACAAGACATTGCTCAATACCGCAAATCGTGGCTCACTGAAGATATAAGACCATGGGCTACCTGGACGCTGTGTGTAACTTGGCTCTTTCTTCGGCCGTTTTCGAAATCCAGCAGAGCGGGCGCTCATGTCCATCGATTCGACCAAAGTCCGAAAACACATCTTATGGCTAAAGCGAAATATCGCTGAGGACAGGTCATGGTAGGGTCTCAGAACTGCATATGTAGGATTGCCGTTTTCTTTAGCCGTTGTCCAGATCTAGTTCCATGGGCGCTCATATCCCGATACTCCCGAAATCCAAAATCCCAAGACAATGTCGTATGACTAAAGTGACACATCACTGAGAATACCTCATATCAGGATGCACGTCAGTCATGATTGGATTGCCTTCATGATGAGCCGTTCTCAAGATCCAGTGAGGTGAGTGCCCACACTTCTTGATTCGCCAAAATACAGAAAGTGCAATACATTGAACAACGGCCTAATTCCGTGTCACCGAGCATTCGTGATACCCATGTCTCAGATTCAGAAAAGCACTTGCTCATTATGGATTGTAGTTCTGGAGATTCAGCTACGTGTATGGTCATTTCCTCCAGTTCGACAAAACTTGAATGCACAACACATTACGCAACCGATAAAAGTACACATCGGCGAAGATGCCTTATAGTCGCTTATCAGCTTGGAAAAAGTGCCAGTTTATTGTTTCTCGCAGTTGTCGAGATACAGCTGAGTCGGTGTTCATAGCCGGCAATCCGCCAACACAAGAACGTACAAGATATTGCGCAACAGCCCAAAAGTCCATATTGCCGAAGATACCCATTCTAGTACGTCAGTTCACCCAAAGTATCTTTTCCTTCCAGGTTACCATTCTCGACATACACCAGGGTGTGTGCTTGTGTCCCTCGATTCACCTTGAAACTGAAAGCATCGCCCAACGGCCGAAACTTCATGTCACTGGGCATATGCTTTAGTGGAGTAACATATTAGAGGAGTCAGGATGGAAGTGCACGCCACCGTTCTCAACATCTACTGTAGCTGGTCTGTTTTCTCGTGTCCCCAAAACGGCCAGAAACTCAAAATGGGCAACATCGCTCCATAACCCAAAGTTGGCATCGCTGAGTATGTATGAAAACAGACAGTGAAATCACCGCATGTGTCTTTCCGCTATAGACCACCGTCCTCGTGATATGATGAAGTGAGGCGGGGTCTTCGACTTCGATCGACCCCAAACCCGAAAATCACGAAACATCGTCGCGGCCCACTCAGAGCGTGTATTTCGGCCTACATGGGACTCTACAGTCAAAGCTACAGTCATGTCAGTGAGCAAGAATTCGATCAATACTCTATTCTAGGAGATAGGTGCTCCGGAGTGATTTCGCCGCAAAACTCAGATTCCACCACTTTATCCTAAGCCATCCGGGGGGTCTACTTGGCGATATGTAGGACTCTAGCATCTCGGAACGGTAAGCTAAAGAGTGCGATTGCTTTGGATGCTCAAGATATCGTGAATTGAGTGATCACAAAGCGTATTTCCCCGCCAAAATCAAACTTCCGCTACTTTATCTCAGGGCACCAAAGACTCGCGTTTGAGGATACAATGTATCCTGTTTCATAGAGACAGTTCACAGAATATCATAGTACCCATGGATCCCCAAAATATTGCAAAGTGCATTCCCGCCCACCACAATTTTGCCAAACTGCAAAACGGCAACACGTCATCCTATCGCATTAAAACTATACGGGCGAATATGCATATATTTCATTCTCGGAAGCCTTACCTTGCTTCTCCCAGTTGGTCTTTATCATCCAGCCACAACGAAGTATAATTTCGGAACCAAAACTCAAAATAATGGCATTTCATACTGAAACGCCAACAAAATATTCTGGAGAATACTCCAGCCCCATGCATTCATGAGATTCATATACTGCCAGTTAATCTTAGTCCTGAGATATCATGAAATGTGCTCATAGATCATAATCCCGCGGGAAACCAAAACCATAAGACATCCATTAAAGGTATCACGAAAATGATTTAGTGATGCAGATCCATGCCTTCTCCAACCACTATTCTCCTTATGCTGATCAATCTCCATTTGTGAATTGTCATGAAGTCAGTGCTTATAGGCCATATCCTGATCAAAGTAGAGAGAATGGGTTTATGAATAGGTTTAGAGTTGCACGGATAGGCCTACATTCATCTATCTATGAGATATGATAAAGTACTCTCCACGCATGAGTCAGTGACCCGGCTAGAACCAAAGCACAACACATTATCCCAAAACACCAAGAACAATCCCACAATCCCAACGTACCTTGCACCATGAGTGGGAACTTATTCCTTATTCGCTTGGCCACAACGACAGTAACGTTACGCATCCAACAAGCAACATTCTCCCGCTATTCCGCAATCTCCATTCCCCTTCATCCCTACCCCAAACCAACTTTCTTCAGTCACACAATCTCCATTTCCGCTTATCTCCACCCCAAAACCCATCTTCATATACATCTCTACGTCCATCTCCATATCCATCTACGTATTTTCCCACTCTCCCACCCCCACTGATCCCACACCCAAGCAACCTTTCATGAATAAGAATATTCCAGCAACCCCGTAAAGCTGAGAGGAGAACACACGAAACTTGGTGGCTGAGATCGGGGTTTTCGGGGATCTCAAAGCCTTCTCTGGGTTGATCCGGGACATTCACTATTCGGAGGCTTCAGGATGAGTTGTTCCGACTTTGTATTGAGACGCCTCTTGGAAAAAGGTGATTGCGAAGAGCCGAAAGATGAAGCTTCACCTAGATTACGGCGGCATGCAGCACGACACTTAATTCTCAATGCATTGCTCATGATTAGTAGTCGAATGAGCTAGCCAGATCCAGTCCTGCCCTGAAGAATTTCGCCGGCGGGAAGATCATGATCATGATCAGCGTGGGCGGCAGACAGTGAGCTAGATGAGATGGAAGCTCGATTCTACAGATACTTATCGAAGACTCGACCAAAATACTGAGTTACACGAGAACCAAGGATCTGACATGAAGCCTTGATGCTACTGACTCAGCGACTTATGTTCCTGGGTGAGGCCTTGATCGCGTGGATGACCTCGGTAGTGGTCCTGAAGTTTTTCCCAACTTGACTTATGCTGTTCGGATCATCTTGGTTTGTGTTTCGGATGTATACTCGAATTTGTGGGTAACTTCCCTTGCCTTATAGACTTTCAGTGACAATATGTGTTTTGGTATGGGACATCTCTTGCTTTGGTCGGATATTGGGCCGCGGCCTCTCATAAGCTAGATTGAGTACGAACTTTACGCAACGGAAGTGACATCTTATGATCAACGGGTTATGAATTTTGAACGGGAGTCTGAGCCCATTCTCTTGGTGTCTGGGTTAAGCATTCTCAAGCTTGCCATAACCCACACTTGAACCACCACTTCCACAATGATACGGGATTCATGAGGGTTCGGAGTTTTCTCGGGATTTGCAGTGCGGCTGTACAACCTGAGCATGAAATGAAGGTGCTATGTATAGGCTTGATAGAGGCGAGATTTCGAGAATTGGGGCAATGGGATAAATGCTATTCCCTGAGCTTGTGTCATACACGAAAGATGTAATTGAGCATAACGAAATACTGACCCTCCAGAAGCATGAATATTGAGATATCGTATGAGCTTGCGGAAGTCTCCTGGAATCTTGATCATCCTCGTATGTGCTGGATAGATTTTGTCGTGCATCTTGCTGTTGAAGTTGTTTAGCTTGAACTGGGTTGTGAAAGTAAAGTTTAGCGAGAAAATGCTCGTTATCGTTGTCCCAGATTCATTTTCCAAACGAGTACTGAATGGTAAGTGGAGTAGTCGGGAAGCTCACGCATTGGCGCAGGAATGCAACGATACTTTCAGCTCTCCGAATGACCTCCAGAAGAATGGATCACA
>JWJA01005224.1:0-10288 GCA_000812885.1 Lanzia echinophila
TAAAGTTTCTAACTTCCTTGTCGTGTAAGTGATGCTCGAATTGTAGTTCTGATTTTCATTGAAGTGCAATTTGTGTCTGAGAGTGCCTAATCCGCTAGAGCTGGAGTTGGCCGCCATGGCAGTTGTTTAAAAGTAGCTCTGCATGGCGGAAAACTCTCAATCTGGCAGATGAAGAGAGTGAAAATTACGAGAGGGAAAATACGCTACACAACCAAATATCATAATTATTCATCCCATCCCTTCTCATCCAAAAACAATAAAACCCCAATTCAATTCCCCCCTTCACTTCCCACTCTTTCATCACACACACATCTTACCCACCCTCTGTATTCCTCCTCCCCTCAAACAACCCAAATGGCAAAAGCAAAACATAAGAATACATACAACAGTGGNNTTGATCTATGGTCGTATGTGCTTGTTTTGGAGAAAATAGTAACTATATAGGAGGGTTGTTGTGGTGAGTTATGGTGGGGGAGGGGTAGTTGGTTAGTTTAAAGGTGGGGAACTCATGTGTAGGTATTTTAAAGTTATGGTTGGGAATCGCTGTTATATGCGAAATAATCTTAAGCTGGGTTTTGTAGTTTATGAAGCAGGATAGATTGGAGCACTTCGAATAATACGGTTTGCGGACAAGATCGAATAGATTGGATATAGTCGCTGCATTGGCCCAGTCGGCGTAGCTAACCAGGTTGATGAACTGCAAATCTTGTATTGAACGGCCCAAGCAAAGCCAAGCTGCGAGGCCTCATGGATACGAATTGATAGGAAAGGTAGTGTCCTCCTTGAGAAGCAAGCACATATTATTCAATGGTAAGAAACAAAAACATCGGTCGATAAGAAGACCAGACCGTAAGCTTATCACACAGGTGTGCCTAAAAGTGGATCAGTCTTCATGTTAAGATATTGAACCGGGTTTGATATCCCTTTCATAACTCCATCCCCGCAATTTTAAGGAAGAGAAACACATCCTTACCATCTATATATCCTTTGCAAGCTTACCACGCATAACATTCAGTAAATAATAGTCATTCATCATGCGCTCCATCGTCTTCCGAAACGGGCGGCAATGCTACCAGTCTATTGTAAACATTAACTCACACAAACTAGCACAAATCAGCACTCCGAGGTTCTCCATTCCCACGCGTCGGATTCACAGTTCGATACCGGATAACAACACACACCAAATACCGAATACACTTGACAAGAAGTCCACATACCAACGCTCGCCCACAGCTGAATCCCAACCCCAAGCACACCCCACCAAAAGGCGCACGACTCACGATGCACTTCCCAGTCCCAATGCAACCAAACCCTCATTATCCGAACACTATTCAGAAAACAAACCCACTATACAATATTTCGAAACCCTATCCGAAAAACAGGTCTACGGCGAATTAATCGACTGTTACCGCCTACGCGCCGACGACGAATACATATACGGGCACGTCATTGCAGGGATGTACGAAGATGAGGGATGGCAAGATCCATTGGGAGATTTTCAGGACTTTTTAAATGTAGTCGAAACACATGATGATATTTTGCCGAAATGGTGGAATGGAGAAAAGAGGGCTGAGTGTGAAGCGTTGGCGATGTCGGGTGGGGATAATTGGTTTAATATTAATTGTAGGGTTGATGATTGTGATATAGATGGTTATTATGGAAAGCATGTGAGGAAGCCGAGGGATTTGAGGATGTTGGGGGAGAGGATCTTGGGGGATGTGCCGTGGCCGTGGGAGTGGTGTGATGATTTTGAGCCGGGGGGTGTGTAGGTTGGTGGATGGGATGATGTTGGAGGGAGGATGGCATGATTCTATGAATGGTAAGTGGCTTCGATGTAAGTTATGGACATGGGATACTAGAAGTGTGGCCACTCTTTTATTAAGGAATGAAGCGATGATTGACCACACACACACAACTAAGCATATATCACCCGAACATCCGTGATGACAAAGTATCATCGCCCTCCCATTGCAAAAACAAAGAACACAAACACCATTAGTTGTAATCTCAAAACATCGTAGTTAAAGCAAAGATTTACCTCCAATTTCCATTAATTCCTAGCTAACGCCAACATCCATGCAACAATTCCAAATCCCAAGCCCAAATCCCAAAGCCCAAACCCCTATTTCTAATATCCCCAAATCATGCAGACCTGCCCACTCAACTATAACCATGTCTAACCAAAGTTCCCAAGAAGCGATCATTCATAAACTCCTGCTCGTACAACACAGGAAATATCTTATCCACATAATCATACCAATTGCATCGGTGATCCAAAGCATTAAATGTCTTGACGAAGTCCCAATGCTCCGGATACCAACCTGCGTTCTCCCAATCAAGCAATGCCACTACATTCCCATCTCTCACCAAAATATTGCGGGGCGCAATATCTCCATGCGTGAAAACGATGGAGTGGTTGGTTAGCAGAGAATGCTCTGCCATTTGGAGGAAACATTTGGGGACCTGGGGGTAATGATCCGAGGTGAGGAACTCGTTGAATTGCGACTCCGTCTCGAATGGCCCGCCTTCGAGATCGTAGCGACGACTATCCATTGCCTTGCCACCGTTAACAGCACCGATGTATCTTCCTTGTAGAGATCGAAGTTGGTAGAGCATGCCCTTGATTTGAGAGGCGATGGAGAGCTTGGTGGCTTCGGGGAGAGAGTTCCATACCCTGTCAAGTCGATCGCCCTCGATGTACTCCATGGTGATGGTGGTGAGTTTCCCGTCGGTTACGGCGTCGAGGACTTTCGGTACGGGGATGTTGGTGAGTGAGGCGATGTATTTCATGGCTTCGGCTTCGCTGAGTCGGAGGTTGCGACCGGATTTGACGACTTTGTCTCCGTAGCGAGCGACCTTTCGACCGGAAATCTCGTGGAGGATGTACCCTATTCACACAAATTAGTCTGCATTCAAATTAGAGGGGAGCCTTATGCAGAACTAGCGTACCTTCGCCAAGCTTGGCATCCAAGCATTTCTTAGGGATGGCGTCAGCATCCTCATCCTCATCCTCACTGATCCTGTCCAGCGTGTTGTGGTCGTCTTCAGAATCCGTGTACTCGGAGTCATACTGGGAGTCAGTTTCCTCGGCACTATCTTCGTCTTCATCATCATCCTCAGAATCAGATGGTTCCCAACCCTGGTCTGCTTCTTCATCCTCCGAGTCTTCTAGATCCATACCCCCTATCGACATGCCACCAATTACTCCGTCTAGGAACAACGATACCTTCTTCTTAACACCCTCCTTCGTGACCGCCCATTCTGGAGTTTTCTTGGCGTCTCGGTCGGAAGGTTTGGAGTCAATGGCTGAGTGAATGAGCTTTAGGGTTTTGGAGTCGATGACACTTGCGTTCTTATGACCGGACTCATAGAGATAGTAAAGTTGGAATGCGGTATAGATGGTTGCGTGGGTTGGGTCAGCGGAAGGCATTTTGTTGATGTGGTTGTGTTGGTATATGTAAACTGGGAGAAAATGGAAATGATGTGATGTAAATACAATTCAAGGATGAATCTAGTTGCGCTTGCAAGTAAGAATGAACGACCTGAGAACCATGTACAAGGAAATAAAGAGAATATATAACCTCGAAGTTTGTGTTGGACTTGTTGGACTTGTTGGATTATGAAGATAGACCATTTCGAGAAGCACAAGCGCTTGGAATCCCAGAGACCGTGGCTCAGTGCTCAGTGCCGACCTATCTGTCTGCAAGCGCCAGGCTGTTCCTGTTGGTAATCCACCATGCTCCAACATCAAGACATCAATATAATTTACGTCACTTTTTGAGCCTTCAACCAGAACCTCGACCATATTAGTCTTGGATTGAACCCAATTGTAGGTCTTGTGGAGTTGAAAGTATGTACTGTGAGCCAACATTTACCGGCGGTTCATGATGAGACTTGGTCCGACCGTGGCTGTGGCGGTTATATGCTACAAACTTGGAGGAATTGTTCCTCAGCCACTTGACATACTCATGGTATCCAAGATTGTACCAATGCTATTCTAGGTGGTTGTAGTAGATGACGATAGTGGCTGAATGTCACAAATGATGCTTCTTACTTCAGAGGATGAGAGAATGGAGTTATGGTTTCATATATAGCGAGTTGAACGGCGGTTCATCAATCAATCAATCAATCAAAATGAATCAAAGAAAGATGGTATGAAGTTATAATTTAAAGGAATTTGTACACTTTTGAGATATAATATCAAATATCTTTGAGTTATGAAAATGTAGTGATGAAGATTTTTTTTGAATACAATTGTTATTGATGTTGGTATTGGTAAAGTTGTGGTGTTGGTGTTAAGTCTTACCGTAGCGTTTGGAATGTAGATCTGGAAGCCCTAGACGGTTCTATGATTCTATGGGGCATACCGCTACTCTACTCATTGGCAATGAAAGATGGAGTATTTATTTCATTATTGTATTTTTAGGTATATTTTGATATATTCTATACTTTCCCCCCCCAAAAGCCTTATGAAAATTTCATCATCTACTTAGGTAATGAGTCAAGTTATATAACATCAAAATATCACCAAAGTAAGGGGTAATTAACCCTATATTCTATATACTTGACCAATATCCTTCGGACAATACCAAGACACTCAAAAGCACTTGACCATAAATGTATATTTACGGACAATACCTACGAGGGCTATGCGAATACCGCCTTTGTGAGTAATTAGAAGAGCAGAGCACCAATAGTAATAATTAGTAAATCAGAGAGGTATTAAACAGTAAGACAACCTTACCTACCTAGGTTCTAGGCACTTTGCCAAGATCCTACTCCGCTCCTATACCCCGCAAAAGGTTTATAAATTTTTACCTGGTTAACCCTAGCTTTACAGTACCTAAACTGGGGTACGGTAGTTGCTTAAAAGTTTCATGGGGAAAGGGAGAAGAAGTTATCCAATTGTCTTTGATGTTTCAACCTCATGATATTCTTTGACCATTTCCATCCCAAGTACGAAGTACAGAGAAAGAACTAATTATTAATTGAATCAGCTCTTTACTTGTCTTATAAAGAGAAGGAATGACATCTTCATCAAAATATGTTATTATTTACGTAACAATGAAACGGTGAAAAGGTTTTGTAAGTTGGCGTTGAAATCTATTGGATATAATTGAGAGCACTGACGATGTGGTGATCATGGGGAGACAAGTGCGTGATTCTACCATTATATGGGCATGCGAGTGTATGCGAGCGTGAAGGAAATCTGGGAAGTGGATTAATAAAGCTCTGGCCAGGAAAGAATGGCTCATAGATTTATTGTATTCCTACAGAGTATAAAAGTCTTCTTGGAGTCCTTTGCGATGGAATTGATTATGGCATCAATATCGCGAAACGCAAACGAAACAATCCTTTTCCTGACAAACTTTTGCCGTCACCCCAACCTTTTGTATATGAAGATATAAATCTTTCCTTTGAAGTCTAAAGGCTAGAATGATGGCTCGCTCTTTAGTCGCAACACCTCAAGATGCGGTTACCCGCCCTTATAAGGCTGGTCAATCGCTTTTGGAGACACTTCCACGAGAGATTCTTCAAGCAATCCTCGCGAATTTGGAATTGAAAAATGGAACGTCAGAACATCGGACTCCACATGGTAAGCACGAACGACTAAGAGTAGATCCACCAAGTGCTAACTTCGCACGATCCAGGTTTGGTAGACGTCAACCATGCTGCTCTCGAGACCTCAACTTTGCTTTCATGCCTTCTCACCTCACGCGTTCTATATCTAAATGCACTTCTCATCACCTACAGAAGTATAAAAATATCTCACATGTCTAAATTTAACCATGTCTTACGCCAGATCACAAGTCATCCCATCCTAGGAAGACATGTCCGATGTCTCGATTTATCTGAGTTGAGGGTGGCTCATCCAACAAGAGAGTTTGCCGGCTCACTTTATGGAATGTTATGCCTTACTCCGCTACTGAGAGAACTCCACATTCCTCAGGACATAAACATAAATGCGTTTTTGAGCGAATCATTATTCCAAATGATGTTTCTTCAGATGCCACGCCTGAAATTATTGGACCTGACCAACTGTACTTCGTCAGCATTGGAGCATTCCATTCTCGTTCCTCATACCGGGCAATTTAATGCTGTTCTACCGCTCAGATCTCTATCTTTGGACAACTGTCATACGATCCATCCAGCTACGTCACCATTTTTGCTCTCGCTGTTCCCACGACTCACTCGCATTCAATCGCTGTCGCTTTACAAGTCATCTGTCACTAGCCAGGTCCTGCATCTTATACCCCACACCTCAAGGATTACCAAATTAGTCGTAAAGGAATGTTCGTACCTAGACAGCAAGCCCTTCATTGACTTCTTAGCTTCTCATCCGGCAGTGAAGTATACACTTGAAAGCCTCGATGCATCAGTTCGTCCGAGTGATCACGCTGAAGCTGTTTCGGAATATGGAGAACAAGCTACAATAAACCTCCTCAATCATATGCCAAAAACGGTCAAAACACTTCGACTGGGTGGATGGGAAATGGGACCAAAATGCATCAAATATCTCAAGACTTTCATCCAAACGGCACGAGATCTACGGGTGGGTAATAACCTCCGCATGTGTGACATCGAGGCACTATATCTCGATTTGGAGATGGATATTCCAGCATCACAGAATGAACACGACACAGCACAGTCGGATTCCGATGTGAATCCAAGCTACAATATTGTTCTCGAACCCATCGAGCGCGCAATCGCCATTTGCAAATTACGGCAAAGATTTAATACTGTCCCACTACCCACGTGGAGCAAAGGTAAACCTTCTCTCAATTGCCTAGATATTAGAAGCATGGAGTTGGTTGAACAGAGTAAGATCAGATGCTCCATATTGTTGGGCGAGCATTCGGGGTGTCTAAATGTTATCATTGTCAGTGAGAAATTGATGGATAGAGAAGGAACTTTGCGGGATATCTGCGCGAGTGTAGGATGGAAGGTAAAGCGGGAGGGACGAAAATGTCTACTGATAAGACGGTCGAGTTGAGCTCAGAGCATGGTGTGGAGCTGTTGATTATCAACATTTTGTGGAGTGTAAGGCCCCTCCGTCATTAGGTATACTTGTATGATCTGATTCAATCTTAAGTGAGACGGCGTTAAAAAGTCATTTCGTTATCAACTACAATAATATTGCTATTGCCACGTATTAAAATATCATGTGTGTGTCATCTTTTGCCCTCCTACATTTCCACCAGCAAGCGTTGACAAGATCCGGATTCGACATTCGAGCTCAAATTTTGATTCTAGCATTTCTTCGTGCCGAGAGATTATACGTATCATTGAAAAAGATTTTACACTAGCCCGTAACGGCATACTGTATCCGAATATTGAGGGAGATTGTGTAACTTAAGTGCTAATGTAAGGGAGAGGGATCGAGTCACATGGGTCTCGATTGCATGGCTAAGAGACTACATCGTACTCAATAAGAAGACGATTAGATTGGGTAAAACTAGTAGAATCTATGCACATAACAGAAGTAAAAGAAAGACGTGCTCTTCCACCGACGGTGGAAGAGACCTGTTTAATAGTAGGCTTAACGCTCTAGCCTCGATCGGGTTACCCCACCACTCCCATCAACCAAGCCTTCAATTACTTGCTCTGGCTGGTACTAATGGACAATGCCGCTTTAAATAAAATAACATGCAAAATACCAAGCCGCAATCAGTAATGATCAGTTTCGGTCTACTCGTAGATCTTCTCGACACACGATAGGAATAATCCGATTGGTGATCTCCATTCATGAAGTGGGCGAGGATGATTACACTTGAATATGTGGGTAAACACACCCACTTACGATCAGCACATCCTACATAAACTCGGAATGAACACATAAACCTTTCTTCAAGATCGATTCCTCACAATTGTTCCGGAGTATAATCAGAACAGAGACGTGGATAACTATGGCATCAACCACTATCGAAACCCGTCCAAAATGGCAGGATGTTGCACTCAAAGTGCGAAACCATCGAGATGAAACTCTTACCAAAATTGAACCGCCCGTACCGGATATCTCAGTAACAGAATTACCTAAGAGACTGATTCCTTTCCCTAGGAAATACCTGACTTCTGAAGAAATTACTATTACGGAAAGCTCGACGACGGAGTTATTGGCTTTGCTTGCCAAGGGGGAATTGACTTCAGTAAAGGTCACAAAGGCATTCCTTCGACGGGCTGCTGTTGCTCAGAAGTTGGTTAGTTTTTTTTTCATCCCGAGCTTACTGTAATTGTTGAGATGTGCTACATAGGTGAATTGCGTCTATGAACTGCTTCCCGAGCGGGCTCTTGCCCGAGCAAAAGAGTTAGATGAATATTTTGCCCAGAATGGCCCCATTGGACCTCTACATGGCCTCCCCATCAGCGTCAAGGCCATGATCGGGGTGAAGGGCTTGGTGAACTCGGTTGGGCTGGTTGGATGGAGCGACAGGAGAAGTCCGGATGATGCGAATATTCTCAAGATTCTTCTAAAGGCTGGTGCGGTACTCTACGTGAGGACCAACGAGCCACAAGGCGTTGTAAGTTTGTTAATCTCGAGTTATGGGATATCTACTACGCTGAGAACAAAATCATTCTAGATGATGAACGAAACTGCAAATAATCTTATTGGCGTTACGACTAATCCACACAACACAGATCTCACACCCGGTGGTTCTTCAGGTGGTGAAGGTGCGCTCATAGCACTTGGTGGAAGTCCACTTGGGATTGGATCTGATATCGGTACGTCATATCCACCAAAGCCTCTCTTTAAGGACGTAATTTACCTAGTGAGATCTGAACAATGAAATTGTCAATGGACCTCGGAGCAGTAAATGGTACTAACATCTCCAAGGCGGCAGTATACGAAACCCCGCAGCGAACTGCGGTATCTACGGATTCAATCCAACCTCATTCCGTCTTCCCCTGGTTGGTTTGAGTGCGCTAAGCTTGGGATGTGACACAGTGGCTCCTTCTGTGGGACCCATGTGTTCGGATTTGGAGGGTGTTGAGCTCTTCATGAAAACAATTATCGATTCGAAGCCTTGGACGACCGATCTAAGTCTGCATCAAATGCCCTGGAGAAAGTCAGACACACCGATTACCAAGCTAACTATTGGGGTCATGTGGGACGACAATATCGTAAAACCATCGCCACCAGTGACAAGAGCGTTGAAGGAAGTGGTAGAGAAATTAAAGCTAGTTGAAGGAGTCGAAATCGTAGAGTGGAAGCCATATAAGCATGATTTGGCTCTAGATATTCTTGTAAGCTCGAATTACATGCGACAAACAAGCAATAAATCGTGGCTCGATATGAAGGCTAATTGCTACACAGACAAAACTATACTCACCAGATGGAGGAAACGCGTTCAAAGTCAACTTGGAGGCTTCCGGAGAACCGTGGATGCCACTAGTTGCACACACGATGAGAGATAAGCCAGGAGTTCAGAATCTTTCGCATCAAGAAGTTTGGGATTGGAGCATGCAACGCAATATCTTCCAATACATGTACTTGAACGGTAGTTCTCCCCTCCTCAACCCACCTTCTCTCTTGCAAGTCAAGTTTGCCAACAGCGCTAACCCCCACTCCCAGAATGGAACAATTTCTCCACCAAAATAGACGTCATCCTGTGCCCCGCAGGCCCCATTCCCGCGCCCGCGCACGGAACCTCAAAATATTGGGGGTACCTCTCCGTGTGGAACCTGCTCGATTACCCTTCCGTAGTATTCCCCGTCTCAAGAGTTGACGTTGATGTTGATGGAAAAGATGCGGACTATGTACCCAGGAATGAGGAAGATAAATGGTCTTACGATACCTATGATGTCCAAGAGCAGGCAGGTGCTCCCGTGGGATTGCAGCTTGTGGCGAAGAAGTTGGAGGATGAGAAGGTATTGGATGCGATGAGGTTTATTAAGGAAAAAATTGGAGTCCCGTTTGTGGATTGCTTTGGGAGTTAGATGCTGTGGCGTTGTAAGGGGAGGTAAATGTAGATCTGAGCTTTCGAGGTTTGAATGTCTGTATCTGATTTCAGAAACTTGCCATACGTCTAGCCATCTAGATGCCTCTAGTAATTAGTCATATAGATGGAAGACATTATGTACCCCTTGTATGTGCTCATAATTAACTCGAAGGTCCAATATCAAGTTTATTTTACTGCTGTAATCACCAAAATTGAATATGTTCTCGACTTGGTTTTTGTCCCAAGGCATTTTATCCCAAGGCAATTTATTCCAAGGCAATTTATTCCATTTGAATCACCCTTCTTAGAAAACACGCACCTTCTCCTAATCAATCTTAACACTGTTGCAA
>JWJA01005225.1:0-10786 GCA_000812885.1 Lanzia echinophila
AAATGGTACCGGGTATACAAGAAATTCCAAAAAGAACAAGAGCTTGAGGTCGGGCGCGATCGTGAAGCGCTCAAGAATGCGATGTTGGCGATGAAGAAGGACAAAGAAAGTCACCTCAGCAAAGTCGTCGATTTGCGTGCGCTTCCAAAAATCCCAAGGGATCCAAGCATGCGAGCGCACAATGGAGGCGTTCCACTCAAGGGAAAGACGTTCGGCAAGGCTGCTCCTACTTCTTTGGTATTTAGCGGAGGAAGCAAGACTAAGATAACTGATGGCGCAAGTGTACTCACCAAGGCACGCCGTGAAGCAAGGGAGATTGGCCACAGAAGCAAATTGTCTACGCCTGCTAATCTATTACGGACTGGACAAGTCAAGAGGGCGCCCGAGGCAATGCTCAATGCAACTAGAATTGCTGCTCAACCAGCTTTGAAAATCTTAGCAAAACACAGAGACCTGGGAACCCCTGGTATCAGTGGACCCTCACTGGAAGATCGCGAGAAAAGATTACGTACCGCACAGGCTGGTATCAAGCCCAATAATACTGGTCTTAAGGAGACAGTAGTTGAATTCTCGGATGATGACAGCCTTGACGACGATGGCTTATTCGACGACCAACCGAAAAAAATGCCGATATCAAGACAATCTCCGCCTCGGAAGATCATAGCACCCGTTGGGCCGTCAGGTCGACGACAGGCACGCTCTTCCTCTCCGCCAGATAATTCAGCAATGAACTCAAAGAATGCCTCCTCTTCAGCAGCCTCCTCTGCCCGACCAAGTCCTGCAGGTTCACGAACAGCTACACCAAAACCCATGATGGCTCCTCGTAAACGCCCTGATGTTGACGTCTTCAATCGTGGCCCAAAGAGGCCGAGAATGAGATGAATATTGTAAACTCGACTACAATTGTATATACGAACGATCACTATTACTGTTTTCATACTTGGTTTTCATGGAGGATTGGTTGTTTTTTGCAAGCAAGGTGCTGAAGGAAATATGGATGATGACAAATATAACATTTGGCACTCATATGGAGTAAATTGGGAATAGACTAGATATTCTGGGGGGTGTTTTAGGTACTTGATGAAGTCAGAATACTGGTCATCATTTGTAACAAGATGGATATAGGAAACTCCTCATACTTTAGACGTGGACTCACATAGTCTATAAAATATACTCACATAATCACAAAGTATTCGTTTTGGGTCATATCATAAGTGAACAAGTCCATGGAAAGTTGATAAAAACGGGCAGGGGTTCGCGCTCCATATGCATTCATATTCAGGCACGTAATCTATTTCTAAATCGTTCTGGCAGCGTCCACCCATCCAGTATCCTCCATCATCGAGATCCAGATCGCCACCACCACGCCTTGCCAATGTAGGATAGAAACCGCCTAAAATTCTGCATCGCTCGCTCGCTCTGCTTGCGATCAAAGTACAAATCGGTCAGGGATTTTCTGCCACCCAGCCGCCATGGAATTCATTATCGTTATCGTGAAAGAAAAGGGTTGTCGAATAATTTGCAGGGAAAGTAGGAAACGGAGAGAACACTGCTGCCTGGATGCATTGCTCGGTATAAAATCGCGTGGGAACTTTGTGCATGGCTTCTTATTGACTGCCGCTTGCTATAGAATAATACCGCGACATGCTGCGAGTGTAGAGGTAAAGCGGGAGAAATAGTTCCGGTCGAGATTGAGATTGTCCGCAGAAGAGGGGTGAGGGGGGAATTCGCATCGGGGTATATCAGATCAGGCAACAGCGGAAGAACGAGGATTTAGCATCGACCACCACGGAGCGCAAGAACTAGATGGAGGGTTTCGCCGGCTTCGATGTGATTGTCTTCGACTACTTTGGATGTGTCGCTCCTGCGGTGGCATTATCAGTACAATTTTCGCATTCAAGTTGCTTGTTTGAGGATTTGGAGGGGTAGAATGGAACTGAGGTGGAATTTTATAAATGCAATAAGGGCTGCGAGAAACGTACATTTGTTTGCCTTTATGAATGAGACGTTGCTGTGCGGGTGGAATGCCCTCCTTCTCTTCGACTTTTTCCTTGACTTGTAGGATCTAAGATCGGAAGGTTAGTACCGAGAATTAGTTCGTGGGGCGGACAGTCCTCGAGATCAACATACTGTATATTCCTCCTCGATATCAAGCTCGATCTCCTTCCCGGTCAAAGTACGAACCCTACACCCTTGTTAGCTATATGCCATGGTATATGTCTGCTTCAAGTCATAAACCCTGGATGGACCCCAATTTGCAAAAATGCAAATGGCATATGGAAATTCTTACTTAATCTGCATGTTTAATTTTTGAGATTGTACTGATTTGAAGAGGAGGTTCTTTATTAAACTGGTTGAGTACAGTTTGTTGTTTTTTGTTTTTTGTTTTTTGAGATGTGGTTGGGTAAGTCTTCAGGTCGATCTTGGATTTGTAGATGTTGATATTGATCTCGGTAGCAAGGTTGAAGGAGCACCCCAATTTATACTTAGTCATCATAATTTGATGGAACAAATGTCTGTGCAAAATCGACAATGTACATCTTACCTTAACCATAGACACATATTCTTGCTGTACATCAATCCATAATTTATATTGAAGAAAGAAGATTTTTTTTCAAAAGCATATATCTATCTGCTTGTAGCAGTATTCAACCATATTTTGGCATGTTTACCCAAAGATTATTCCAGTATTTGTCTGGTTGTTACAAAATATTTGGTAGAGTTACTTATTTATGACTTCAGTGGATCCATTAGAGAGTATAACTTTAATGTCATCATGGAGAGCCAATTCAATATTGATCAGGAAGTCCTATCCTACAAGTATTATATTATATTCAGACTGCCATTCATTGGTAGATTCCAATGAATGAGACCTGTTGAAGATTTGGGTTACTCAAATAGACCAATAGTTAGTTCATCATGACTTATTACAAGTCTTTGATCACTGGATATTCAGTTCTTTTATAAGACAAAAGGACCCCTGATAGCAACAAAGACCGATTCTCAAGTTCTTTCAATTGTCAATCGTCTACAGATTCCTCTTATACTCTCCTTTGTGCGATCCAGTGGAAAGCATTGGACACAAACCTCTCTACCTTGCCCATTTGCGGACGCCCAAGCTGTTTCAATATACGCTCTACTCTATGGCCTACAAGGCAACTTCATACAACGCTTGAACCTCTAGTTGCGACACATTTTTTATGTTCATTATTGTAAAATCTTCTGGATCTCACCAATACTGGCATAGCGGAAATGTCAAGTAGTATTTTCAATGTCAACCCTGACAAATATGGTCCAGAATACAAATTCGAGTTTCCATGGAACAAGAATTACACCGGTTCAGGTAGTGGGATATCACCTACTGGCTTTCTTCACCCCGTCGCAACCCATGAAGATATCAACAACGATGAGTTAGTAGATGATTTTCAAAGACATTCCTTGCATCATTATACAATTCGTGAATTAGTCGACCTTGATGTATGCACAGGGAGAATATTGAAGCCGCCCACTCACATTGCTCCTATTCACCCAATATTTGCGCCCGATCGGTGGGAAGTCGCTGGGGATCGGCCCGCTGCATGGCCGGAGCCACTGCCGACTCCAAATGCGACTCCTAATGGGGATTGGGTCTTCTCAAACCCTGATATACAAAACGCCATGCAGCCCGTCCTGATTTTGGCCAGTTTGTTACTCGCCAATGCCAAGATGGTACCTTTTGTAATGCCACTCCCAGATTCTGCCCACAGCATTGTAAGAAACTAATGGACTTATGTTTTTAGTTTGACGCATTATTATGCGGCAATCTCCTTCCATTACAGCAATCTACAACATCTGTACCTATAGCTCCTGGCGCTAACTTCACCACCTTCTGGAGGCGGCACAATCCCCCATCTTTCGACCAATGTAGGCAAAGATTCGATCAGGCTTTGACAAACCTGGGGACCCATTTAAAGTGGGGTTTTATGGAAGCCCATAAATGCCTCTGGGATAGTGTACCTGTTGCTGACGCTTACGCCGCAACATACGGAAACGTGGATTCCGCCGGTAATTACTGTATATGGATTCATATAAATCAGGATAATTTATTAACACTGATGAGAGGAGATTTGACATCTGCGGAAAAAGCTGGAACTGAATTTGCACTTGCCTGCATTATACTTCACGAGATAACGCATGCACTGTGGATACAAATAAGGCCCCTCGTGCATCAGGAAGAACCTTGGTACGAGAATTCGCCGCAATCGGAGCTAGGGTTTGAAATGGAGGCAACGGTAGCATCTCCTCCATGTATTGTTAAACTTACTTTCTGATTGCATCTAGGTACTTGGCGGCATAGTGGAACCTCGTGTCCACGCTCCTTATGCCCCTCTAGCATACGCCATAACCAGTAGTTATCCAAGTTTCAGAGATATCAGGCTTCGAAATGGTCGGACTCCGGTCAGAGACCGAATCTTTAGTGCCTATCACACAGACGACACAAAATACTGGATGCCAGTTCAGCTTTTTGAAGACACCAGACAAATTGAGTTTTGGAACCAAGGTGTAAGATACGTGAGTGTCCCCAGCTCTGTGGTACCGTGATTCTATGCATTGCTAATAATAGTGATGGGTTAGTTTGGTCTCGATTTCCTGCATGCTCGGGCTCTGAAATTCGGGTGGAGAGGTTGGCTGGTCGCGGATTGGACGAGAAGGGATGCTTACGGTGCACCCGTGGTCACAGTCTCTGGTACCGGAAGAGTTGAATTACTTCGACTCACCGTTGAAGGTGCACACGACAGAGCAGTAGCCAGAATACAGCAATTTCAAAGGGTAAGTCATCAAGATAGACTTGCCTATGACTTCGCGAAGAGGTTATTGGCAAGCGCAGAAAAGGAAGAGGAATTTTACAATGATTATCCAGACGTGGAACAAGCACAAAACCAAATTCGCACGTTATATATGGATATGCATGAGGCTGAGAAAGCTCAAAATATTTCAGCCAAAGATGATTCCGTTCGAGATATAATGCTTAAAATCTACCAGTCTGTTACTGACCACAAGTCGCGCTTTGAAACACTCCTTGCAGCTGAGGGCTACGCCGGTAACACGTACCGCGATAGGCGCATTAACTTCATACGCTGGAATATTGGTACGCGGAGACTATTAAATAGCATCCTTTCAGATATGCCCAACCCACATCAAGCAGCTGGCTTACCTCAGAGGAGACTACCCTCGCTTCAGAGTGGAAGGCGCGGTAGTCGACCAAGAGGAAGATCGGTGTCACCTGATGGGGGCAACAGACGTGGAGGTCATGGTTACAGGGACAGAAGCCCAGAACTAACCCCAGAAGAAAGGCGGAGGATATCGCAACAACAACGCGAAGACAGGGTTAGAGAGCAGAAAAGAAGCCACCTGCATGAGCTTCTCCTGAAACTAGAATTCGTACGAATGCAAATCTACCCTCCATTACCCAACTGGGATAATATCACAGACGCCGAGCGCAATGCACAACTGCAACTGTGGCCCGATTACCACAACCTTTTCCGCACGGACTACGATGATCTGATTTGGATGGGGAACTTCTGGACGGCGGCAGACCAAGATACAGACCATGCACGCGAATTGGCGGAAGATTGGCTCCAGACGGCGGGAGGGTTGAGTACTCGCACATTTTATACGAGATTGGTGGCTATGTATATGCTAGAAGTTACGCACGAGGACTTTGGTGACAAGCCGTATAATGATCGCAGGTCTGTGTGTGATCGGGTCATACGTCAATTGAAGGAGATAAGGGATGGGAGTGTGAGGTATTGGTGGGGAGGCATCGATCAATGGATTGAGTTCTTTGACGATTTTGGGCAGGTGGTGGATCCGCAAATAAACGTGCAATTGGGGCGTTATCATATAAGTAACTAAGTATGATCTCTCGTTATAGGGGGAAAATAAAGGCAGATTACAGGCGTTAAATTCGCAATTCTTTGGACTTTTGATAAAATGTACTTGTTTACAACCTGAAAAGTCAGGCCGCTTTCAATATCCCACTCTTCTGAGAATACCCCAATTCACACCACTGGAACTAACAAGGATAAAAGCTTCTAAAGCTTACATTGGGCGCGGGGGGCTCGGGGTTTCGGTACAGATTCAACCGGTAGCAAATATGTAGTAAAACCAGTGCTGAAGTAGGTAGTTCTACACTGAATATGCAAGAATCAGAAATGAAACCATTCGTAATTTGACAAGCAACGCAACATGGCTCGAGAAATGTATGGTATTAACGCGCAAGATGTACACAAGAATATCAGCTCTCTGATCAAGCAGATGGTTCATATCAAGGATGAGTCTGGAAAGTTTCTTCTACGCTTAGAAGACGGCAGAGTGATTGACACGAAAGGATGGCAGGGTTGGGAATGGACACACGGAATTGGACTTTACGGCCTTTGGAAGAACTACTGCATTACCGGATCGCAAGAGTGCCTTGAAATTGTCGAAAAATGGTTCGAGGATCGATTCAATGAAGGGGGAACTACGAAAAATATCAATACGATGGCTGCGATGTTAACGCTGGCATATGTATACGAGCAGAATAAATCTCCGCAGCTGCTACCATGGTTAGAGAATTGGGCAGAGTGGGCTATGTATGGACTCCCCCGAACCAAATATGGCGGCATGTCGCATATGACATATAACTCGACCAACGCTCAAGAGTTATGGGATGACACTTTGATGATGACTGTTCTCCCACTGGCGAAAATCGGAGTTGTTTTAAATCGACCGCATTACATAGAAGAAGCTAAACGACAATTCCTGCTCCATATCAAGTATTTATTCGATACGAAAACGGGATTGTTCTTCCATGGATGGACGTTCGCAAATGGTGGTCATAATTTCGCGAAAGCTTTGTGGGCGAGAGGCAATTCTTGGTTGACTATTGTTATTCCTGAGATGCTGGAATTATTAGACTTGCCCCCCACCGATGCATTTCGAATTCATCTTATCGATACGCTAGAAGCGCAATGCCAAGCGCTCATTCACTGTCAAGAAGCAGATGGTTCATGGCGCACACTTTTAAATCAATCGATCGAGGAGGGTTCGTATGTGGAGAGTTCTGCCACCGCAGGGTTTGCATATGGGATGTTGAAGGCATTAAGAATGCGTTATATTGAAGGAGAGGAATATCGCGAGTCGGCTGTTAAAGCTATAAAGGCTGTGTTGGAAAATATTAGCAAGGAAGGCGAATTGTTGAATGTTAGTTTTGGGACGGCGATGGGTCTTACGTTACAGCACTATAAGGATATTGAGAGAACGAGTATGCCTTATGGTCAGGCAATGGCGATTATGGCTTTGGGAGAGTTTTTGAGAGTTTATATTTAACTATCGAGATGTTCTTGGGGGTGAGTGAGAAATGATGAAATGAACGACTTTACTAGAGCGGAGAGCGACAAGTTCGTTCCGTTCCGTCCGATGTCCGTACTGAACCGTTAAATCTAGACTAGTGCAATAAAACCTTATTTAAACCTCTTACATGTGATATCATCCCGAGGCCTGCTAAAAGAAAAAAAAATCCATCCCCATCAAACATTAGAAAGCCATGTTGATGTTGACATTGATGCTAATGGTGTATGGCAATCATGGTGCCTTGCGAAAAGCCTACACTCACTTCAAGAAAGAAAGGGGTTCATGAACTATTGTATTTAAAATGAGGCTTTGGCATCTAACCTGCAGGAAGAATTATGGTACATTTCTGCGATATTAGGTTGTATTGTATCCCTTCAGATCTATTATATCTCCGCGTACAGGCATTTTCTCATTCCTTGAGATCCTACCGGTTATCCAAGATCTTTTGGGACAATGTGCCGTGTTTAATAGGGGGCGGAAACCAACCCCGGCATGAGAAGGGCCGAAAATCGGGTAGGGGTCTTCCCCCGCAAATCAGGAACGGTGACCCCAGATTTAGAGACATTTTCATCTAATCCCATGATCTTTCCTACAGGAAACATGCAGTTTCAGATATTCCAGATCCAATCATAGTGCATGATCATGCGCCGGAAAGCACGGGCCTTATGCGGCCATCATGGGATGGAAAAAGAATCTGTGGTTGATCAAGGCGCAGTCATTATCTGGATAAATGCGATGAATAGTTATTCCGTTCTCCTTAATTTCACGATTTTCAACGACGATCTTTCCTTAATGAATCCCATTTGATGACGGACGGGACGGCAGTCAGGAGGTAGAAGGTACACCAAAAGCCATGTGTGATGGAACGTTGCCGAATGCATGTCCTGTCATTATCCTTTTAGGAGAACATGTGCTTTCAGCTTCCAGACACCTTCCTCATCAGCTTCATTCTACCCCAGGATATATCCCCACAGTCATCTCCGGTGCTCTGATTCCTATTGATTCCTATGGTGCTTGGGTAAGTCAATACTGAGATTGCGACCATCCCCATGGCCACACCCCTTTGCGCCAGCACAAGAATTGGCTACGAAAGGGTGGCAAGGTTACTTTCTCACGGCTTGAAATTTGAATAGAAAAATGTACTTATAAGTATAATTTCCTGGGTAGAAGTATCTGCTCTGTACTCTGCTTCCAGTCTCTCCTTTACTTCTTTTTTGTACATACACTAGCAGGTGCAATAATTCTCTCACCGTTTTACATTTTCGAAAAGTTATCAGAGATTGAAAATTGGTCTGGTGATACAAACGAACAACATGTTATTTTCTACAGTTTTCTTCCTTTTGAGTTTCGTTACTCACTGTTTCGGTCAAGCCTATTGGTATGAAAGCATTACTAAACAGGGTGTCGCTCCTTACAACCCTCAAGGCACCGCGTATCAGGTCTTCAGAAATGTGAAAGACTTTGGAGCTGCAGGTGAGTACTTTCATTGGCACACAATGAAGATCATGCTAATACTTGTCCAGGCGATGGCGTTACTGATGATACTGCTGCAATCAATGCTGCAATCGCAAGTGGATCACGATGTGTAGAGGGAGCGCCGGGTATCGGCTGCCAATCTGCTACCAACTCTCCAGCTGTGGTTTACTTTCCTGCTGGAACCTACTTGGTTTCATCTCCTATCCTACCATACTACATGACTCAGTTGATTGGCAATCCTAATTCCCTGCCTACTATCAAGGCTACTGCCGGTTTTACAGGCCTAGCACTTATCGATGCGGACCCGTATGGATCATCTGTTCCTGATTATGGTACAACGAATGTATTTTATCGCCAAGTCAGGAATTTTATCGTTGATACAACCAACATACCAGCAACGGTTTTAGCTCGAGGTATTCATTGGCCGACATCGCAGGCCACAAGCCTTCAGAATATGGTATTCAACCTCAATTCAGCCAGCGGCACCCTGCATCAGGGAGTCTTCATCGAGAATGGTACGTCTTCACACTTGTCTTTCTAGTGATACCCATTGCTTACCATCACAGGTTCTGGTGGATTCTTAACGGATCTTGTTTTCAATGGTGGTCAATATGGCATGAACGTTGGATCCCAACAATTTACCTCTCGAAATCTCACATTCCACAAGTAAGAACCTCAATATTTCCCGATTATAGTGGTCCCTAACGCCTCCTAGTTCCGCAACAGCTATTTATCAGCTATGGGGTAAGTCATCCTATAATATTTCACAGTGTGCAAGATCACTGATAATCTAGATTGGGGATGGACATATATGGGATTGTCAATCAACAACTGCGGGGTAGGAATTGACATCTCAGATGGAACTTCTTCAGCTCAACAGGTTGGGTCTATCACCGTCATTGATAGTACCTTCTCCAATACACCAATTGGGATCTTGACAGCTCGTACTACTACTTCGCAGCCCATTGCAGCCGGGAGTCTAGCTATCGAGAATGTTGTTTTCACAAACGTCCCCACACTTGTACAGGGTCCTAGTAGTGTATCAGTTGCCGGAACCACCGGCACTACTACCGTCGCTGCCTGGGTTCAAGGTAATGTATACAGCCCTACTGGGCCAACTTCAACGATAAGCTCAACTACTGCCTTCCCTCGCCCTGCAGCTTTACTCAGTGGATCCGACTTCTATACTCGTTCCAAGCCGCAATACAACACCCTTGCTGTTACTGAATTCGCTAGTGTTCGCACAGCGGGAGCTAAGGGAGACGGTGTCACCGATGATTCGGCCGCCATTCAAGCAATCATTACATCCGCAACTGCAGCTGGTCAGATTGTATACTTCGATTCTGGTATCTACAAAGTCACCACCTCAATCAACGTACCAGCTGGAGCAAAGATCGTCGGAGAAACATATCCCGTCATAATGGGATCCGGTTCTTTCTTTACCGATATGAACAATCCCCAACCCGTCGTACGCGTCGGAGCCACAACTGGAGAAGCCGGTGTAGTTGAATGGTCCGACATGGTAGTATCAACTCAAGGAGCAACCGCAGGTGCCACACTTATCCAATGGAATCTTGCCTCCCCAGCTACAACACCTTCTGGGATGTGGGACGTCCACACACGCATTGGAGGTTTCGATGGCAGTGACTTGCAGGTTGCTCAATGTCCTACTACGGGCACCCAGCCAAATACCAATTGTATTGCTGCGTTCATGAGTATGGAAATAACTAGTAGTGCAAGTGGATTGTATATGGAAAACGTGTGGTTATGGACTGCTGATCATGATATTGACGATGCTACCGATACGCAAATTTCCATCTATACTGGTCGTGGCCTTTCGGTCGAGAGTACTGTAGGAACTTTCTGGTTGTAAGTGGTCCCCTCACCCCCAAGGCATACGAGTCCCAGCTAACCAACAATGAATGAATGAATGATA
>JWJA01005226.1:0-11202 GCA_000812885.1 Lanzia echinophila
TCTTTTTTTGTTCTTGTTGTTTCCGATTTTGGGTAGGGAAGAGGGTAGGGAAGAGGATTGCAATTTATGGGTGGTGGAAGGGAAGGGAGAATGAATGGATTAGATGGTTGGGGAAATGTGATTGGGATTGTGAAGGCTAATTTCAGGTGATGGAAGCGTGTAGACCAGAACGGGGAAGCTTTCCGTTGGATCATGATGGTATGTTTTGTTCTGTTCTGTTTTCCTATATGCTTGTGGCGATGCGGGTGGTGTGGAGAGAGAGAGAGACAAAAGGCTAATGATATCGTGATAATAAATAGGAGAATGCAAAGAAGTCATGAAGACATATCTAGGATGCATGAAGAAGGTGCGCGGAATGAATGATCCGGAATGTAGGGATTTGGCGAAGAGTTATTTGGCTTGTAGGATGGATAGGTGGGTTATTTCTGTTCTGTTCTTTTGCCCACGGATATACATGTCTCTTGGGGAGAGAAAGGGGGTATTGGGATCGTTATGGCTTTCTGGGAGGAAGGGGTCGAATAAATAATGGATGGAAGACTGACGTGTACGTTTGTGCGGAATCTCTAGGAATCTAATGGCAAAAGACGAATTTAAGAATTTGGGATTTCCGGAGGAGGGAGAGGGGAAGAAGAGTAAGGATGCGGAGGCGGTGAAAGATAATAAAGGGGAATTGAGGTGGTGATTTGGGACGAGGAGTTTGCGGAGAACGGCTCATACACTCGAGAAATACATACGGGGCGATACATTCAGAAACGAGACCACGCAAAATTGGGTGTACGATGATATATTGAAATCGACATCAAGTGCGACGAGGCCGTATCGGGTCTGATTAAAGTCTACCGTTGCGGTTGGCTGGCTTCAAGACTTGTGTGCGGTGCTGTGTTGGCCAAGAGTTGTAAGAATACGAAGGAGGGAGAATGTATGCATAGCGAAGGCGTTGTTTGGGTGGCGCATCGGTACATAACCATATGTGATGCATGGCAATTTTGCTACATGGAAGATTATTACAGCAGGACCCGGATTGGAGCGTGAAGATGCACGGAGGTGAAATGTATTCCTTCATCATTCATCAATCTAATACCATCTTCTCTCGAAATCCACTTCTGATTACAATGTCAATCTCTGATGGCTTATTTTCTCTCCTCTTTATCAAGACAGTCACGCGCTTCAAGTCTTATTGTGACTGTTTGTTTCCTCCTTCCTCTTTCTCTGCACTGCATAGTATATCCCCGCTTCCTCTTTATATGGAATCCACATCAGTGAGCAGTGCTATAGTAAGAACAAGCAGTATGTTAGCAAGTGCAAAATCCCCAACTCCCCACCCCGGCAATGCAACCATACCAATAGCACAGTATCCGGAATCACAAATGCGAATGAATGATTAGCTTCTGCTGCTTGTAGTACAAGAAGTGGATTTCTGGGTGGGGTTTAGATCTTTGTACTTCTGCTATCTGCTCAGTTTCGAGAAATATGCTTGCTATGCGTGATACTTCATCATTCTCCAATTCAGTATACGTCATTCGATATCCCATAAAATCCACTGGTAAATCCACTTCAGCTCCGCTACAACCGAACAAGCAATTCACCAATCCATCCACTTTACCTAGCATCTTAGCTTCGATGCTTTTCCAAGGTTCCATCAAGAAGTATGTATATAAGGATAACCAACGAGCACAACTGGAATCGCCGGCCTGGTTGGAATTGTTCGTGGTGGTCGCCCTCATGTGGGCGATTGGCACTTGAGATTTAGTTGTGTAGCTGTTCTTGAATGGAATTTGTAATCTTGGGTTATGAGGGAAGAATGAAGAGGAATGAAGAGGATTATGTGTGATGGTTGGCGAGGAAAGGGAAAGGGGAAAAGGGAAAGATGACGGTGGTTATGCGAAGTGGAGGTATGATGATGATGGTGATGGCGACGATGAGTGCGATAAATGACAATAAATAAAGTAGGGATGGATATATGGATGACCTAGATGTAAGAACGCAAGCAAGAGACACACCTCAGCATACAAAGTCGGTAGTTTCTCGAGCAAATCTCCTTTCTTTGTGTTTAAAGTTGTGGTGGGCGATGGTATACAATAGATGTGCAGAAAATCGAGGGCGTTTTATTCTACGACTCTCTCTCCTCGAAGCGGAGTCGAAGAAATCTCGTGGCTTGCCCCGCCCCTCAAAGCTGATGGGGATTCACTTTATCCCCTCAACGCTGACATATGGCTTGTATAGTCGATGGAATTCACCTGTTATTCATTCACTGATACAAATAATTCAGTAGCTTGAAGTCGCAGGTAACCACAGGCTTTGGATTCGGCGCTAAAACCTCGGAGATAAACACAGTTATTTGGTCTATAAAACAGGAGGAGCGAGACGAGTTCTGAACTGTATGTATGGCACCCGCACCAGTATGGTTACAAACATGGCGCTTGCATCGAAACACGCGATGATATGAGAAGGATTGATATCGAACGGACTACTGTAGTGCTTAGGGGGCTAAGTGGGGATGGAAATACCTACCTAGGTAGAGGCTGCCTGTAAATCGGATAGATGATAATATATTCGTGGAAATTAGATAGTAGTGTGTGAAATATATGACAATGCTGATAATACTCCGAACTCTTGGGATTTGTATAGGATATTGTGAGAAGAACTTATGTCTTCACATACTCTCGCGGGGCTGTGAATGTCGCCAGATCGTGGCGCTTGTTCAGCATTCTGCTTGAAACTTTTGGTGTTGATGTTTCTGTATATGTGGTTGTGAGGTTAAGTTTTTATATCATTTTTGCTTTGGTTGGGCTTGAAAGTGATTTTGATAATATAGCAGCGTGTATTGTTTTTGCTTTGGTTCTTGGATTGGATGTATTTATGTTAGATTTTGTGGGAGTCATACTGTACTTGTGGGGAGTTTAGATTCACTGGCTATTATTGTTGTTTGGGGCACGCTACAGTATTGTGGGGGAGGCGAGATCTCAAGTCGAGTATGTACTGTATGATCAATCGTACCTCCAGTATTATCTGGAAGTGGAGCAAGCTGCTTCGGTAGCGTATCTTTCACGCATTCCCCGCCAACTAGGATGTTGTATTGGGTATTTAATGACTTCTTTTTTGAGACTCTGCGCTCGTTAGTTGGAAAAAGTCTAATATGGCGAGAGAGGCAATGGGTCGGATCATACCACAGTTATGGGAGCTACAGTACTGAATCTTCGAGATTAAGGCATGTATTGTAGGTTATGGGGGATGAGATAGGGAAGTTTGGGAAGTGAGTGTTGTTATGGTGATTGTGTGAGTGTGGTTTGATGGTGTGATGACTTTGTTGTTGATGGTATGATGATCTTTGACAACACTTCATCGCCGAAGATGATTAAATGTATTTCTCTTAAAACTGCTCAGACAGAAGTTGAGCATTGCGTGTTAGCAAAGTAAAGTATTCAGTGGGGTATTGTATAAAATTTTGTTTTTGTCATTTGGAGGACTTGTTGGAGTAGAGCGTAAGTGGTTGATGGTCCCAATGGAAGTGCCTTCACGAGAGTATCAATATCTTCTATGAAAGCCATTCGAATCGCATCTATTTCGGGTCCCTGCTTGGGAAGTGACTTCTTAATAGTGTCAAATGCTGAACTAAACGCCGTTTGAAGTTGTAGTTTGGAAAGGAACAAGCATGTATTTATATGAAGTTCTCGTGTTGGCGCTTCTAAGTTAATGAGATGAAATATACGGTCATAAGTAATTCAATAAGTCAACCTAGACCTTTCTACCTCATTTTTGAAGATATTCACTGGTACAAGTAGTGTATGCCTGTTCTCCGACCTCGAAGTAGTAGACGTCAGAAGTAATTTCTGGAAAAGTATGATCTATGCTCATCACCCGTGCCGGAATCAATCCTCGTAGCATTTCCGAAAAGGCATTGTATATGCCTATTTCCCGATCCCTCAGATCCGGCGTCTTAGGCCAGATCGTATTAAATTTGGAAAGGTACAATACCTAGTTGATGACCATAGTGAGTCGTATGACGTAGATGCAAAAGTACCGTGTATAAGACTTATAACCAACAGTTCTGGTCCAATATGCTGCAGCGGATACGAATGATGACTGGCTATCAAAAAGTTCTTCTCGATACTCGTGGTAAACTCTTATATCGGGAGCTGAATGAGGATGACCAATGAGAGATTACTTCGATCTGAAAGAACCGGTAAGTTGGAATAAGAGCAGCGGTTTCTAGAAAAGACGGCGGCATGTGTGATTATAATATAGGTTATGATACCGGTGTACAAGGCAGCAATGGTGAATTTACAGTAGCAGCGACAAAAATTGGTAATTATTTAACCTTTATTTATGCTATCGAGAAATGAGTGTTGGATGTTGGGGATGAGAACTATGTTGTGGTGCCCTGCGGCAGTTTTTCCAAGAAGCGACACATGCAGTATACGCTCTCAATCATTAAACGTGGAATTTGGTACCAACTAAACTTCTTTGGGCTTCAAAAGGAGATGTTTAGATGTCCAATTTATGCTAATGTATGTGCTCTTAGAACCCCGCAGTATCAGAGGAATGAGACCTCACTTCGTAATCTGATCCGGAAATTGAAGGTGATTTATGATATCTTGCTCCAGGAAACATCACTGAATGAAAAATGTCCAATCTAGGCGGTTCTAGGATTTGCATATAAGCTGTTAGTGTTGAGTCGTAGGTCTCGACAGCGTGCACACTTGAACGAACACTATCCATGCGTACATGTGCGGCATCGAGATTGTGATTCTGATGACTGAAGATGTTTAACTTTGGCACATGTTCTTCCAGAATTTGCTATTATCAGTAGGTAGATACCCAATCTGATGATTTGCTGAAAGGTTTGGCGGGTGACAGTGAAATGGAAAACGAGCAATACTGGCAGAGGCACACCAGTCCAAACCTACCAAGGGATGAACGACAACAATCGAGACAGAATGGTACTATTCTCAGGCCAGTCCATTCTGAAGTACAGACGCACATCACCGGATTTTATACTCAACAGAACGACATGTAGGGCAGTCCTTCTTTTTTTCGGAAACGTGGAGAATCCGGATCGAGACTTCTCTAGATCATTATATAGTTGGAATAGTAGGGGGAAGGTTGGTATGATGATGATTCCTTGGCTGAACCCCTGCAAGTATTCTACTCCAGATTTCCCAAGCGAATGAAACTCGTGGGCTGCTCAGGCCAATCGCTAACAAATTATAGTTAATAGGCACATACAAAGATTTGTAGCTGGTACTATATAATAATAAATCCTCCACTATACTGCTGCAATTCTCAAAACAAGACAGACAGTATAAACGATAGCAGGGCTTTGGTAGCCGCCGAGTTCGCAAGACAGTCTTCTGATTTCTTTGAGAGTGGAGAATTAACGAATGTTTCAGGGACAGGAAAATGAAAAAAAAACTGCTGCTAGTTTCTCTTTCCGTCCCCGATCAAGAGTTACTGTTGTCTATATCTCCTCTTCTCTAGTCTCATATGGTGAAGTTCTCCCATGCCCCAATAAAGTCAAGTATCGACAGCAATCATATGAGCGGCAGATCCGGAAATTCCACATTGTAAATACATCATTGCTTCCAACCAGCTCGAGCAGTTGGACCATCGGATTGTATCCTATTACAAATTAAAGATGATTGTAACAAGAAGTTAAGAAAATTAGGTGTTACCACTAGATCTAGGTTCTTAAATGGACGCTGGGCACAAACACAAATGGAGTTCCTGAGACCCACGACACTGAATGAGCAGTGAATATCCCACAGCCCGAGAATGAAACACTTGCCATATGAATATGCAATAATGAGCAAAAGTACTTTCGCCTTCCCCACTTGGAAAATGGTATCTCTAGACTTTACGTTATAAATCCTTACTCTGCACAGGACAATACACACTTTTTCTTTCCAAATACAAAATACATCTTCCATTCGTCTCCAAATCTTACATGGCCTTTCTCTGCAAACGCTTCTACAAAATAGGGGCCCTTGATGATACCAGAAATTCTTACGAAATATGGAGCTGAGCTTCTCACAGCCTTCTCATACTAGAAGTGTTCAACTATCTGAAACTCTGTCCCAGTTCCACTCGAACTCAATACCTATCATAAATATCTATCCGATGACCATCATAAAAACACAACAAAGAAAGATACACAACAACACGGTCAACAACTTAGGCCATATAACGACAGCAACTGTCAAGATCACACACCCACTAATCTATTTGCCACCCGCACCTGCGAGTTTAATCACTTTGGAGTATTAACTACACAAAGTAGCAACTTCCTAGTTCATTGTATGCACTTCATAAACCCTAATGATTTGTATTTTGAGAGCCCATGTCTTCTCTGTGCAAATCTTCGGAAGCAGTTATTAGACATTGCATGTACTGCGGGAACTTAAATAATCACGTAGCCAGTAGAAGCCAGAGATTGATCAGAGTGGATTCTCAAGTCTGTAACACCTGACGGGCAGTGGATCCAAGCCCACATCCACACCATGCATTTCAAGCATCTGAACTATGACAATCAAGTAGCACGTGTCTGTCCTCCCACTCTCCCCCGCACTTGTCGCATGGTCTACTTAAGCTTTGCACAAGTGTACATGGAAGTGACACAGCTCGGAAGGGACACGGATCGAAAAGAGAGTCATCTCAGCTTCCACAGGGAGTAATTTGTGAGGACCTGAACCCAAACGCCCTTCGCTGTTGCTTAAAGATATAGATCTCATATCGTATGTCTCGGTATCGGTATCTGTGACTACAGTAGAGTCCGAACTTTCAAGAGGCGGGGAAGAGATGACAGTAAGGAAATACTGGTTTGACGGCAGTATTTTCGTACCAGCAAAAACGACAGTGATCTGCAACGTCATGTTGTATTTCTTAGACGTTCTTTCGCATAGAATTGACGTGTATTGTTGTCAAATATCATAAAATCGCTAACATGTCATTCCATAAGACAAACAGTTTGAAATAGCAAGTATTTGAGACGAATACAATATCCAGTTCATCAGATTTGAGTACTCTCATCTCATACCTCAAATCCAGCCAGGAGCCAGAAATCAGACCACAAATCCCATTTCCTCTTTCCCGAAATGTTCTCAGTACGGGACACTTCAAAGAGAGCAAGTCTAGCAGATTAATCCAACTAAGGATCAATAAGTTTTTATACTGCTTCAAGAAACCCAACAAGTATTTGCCAATACACTCTAAGTGGGGTTTCCTGCCCCGCCGCATCCTCACTTCCTAAAAAGGAAACCACTCCCCCAAAGGTTACAGCTTGACAGAAAAAAGACAACCGAAACTTCACTTTATTTTTGCCTCGGAGCTGTTTACCCTACCATTTTTCACCACTTTTCTCAGCATTTAGAACGCTTTAGAACGTTTTCCATTCGACCAATAGGAAGTGTTCTATGGAGTTAACTAACTGCCTTTTTGCCGGTTGTTTGGCTGGTTCGATAGCCAACAATAGCATTCGTGATTCTATTGATTATGATTTATGGTTGCCTCAGAATCTACACCACCATATGGATTTTCACCATACGAAGGGATGATGGAATGTATGGGTTAAAACGGGATTAGGAACATAGCTTCATGGGTTTTGGATAATTTTACGAGATTGACATTCGCGAAGACTAAACAATTCAGTAACTAGAATCCGGCGGCTTCTGTGCAGAACAACTGTTGGTTTCACTTGGGATCGTGCGTGTCTAGGGTAGTAAAAGGTATTATAAAAGCTTCTTATTCAATTCATGTCTGCGTTGAAAAGGTCTAGGAAGGGTAACTGAGGGGATGTACTCGCATGCGGCCGCGTGTGGCCGCTAGCGGGTATATCCTATTAACCCTTCAACAACAACAAATTGGAAGAAAGGATCTTAAGACTTGGCATATACGCTGTTACTCAAAAACAACCCCAGCAACGAGCTTGGTGGTAGGAGCGGCCACGAACTTTGCATTTCACAAAAACCCAGTTGTTTTGGGAACATAGAATAAAAGCCATTATATGCTTGCAAGACTTTTCCTAGTGCAATACAAATCGATTGAAACACTGACCGATGAAAACATTGTCAGGGAAATTTATTTGTTCTGAGAGTCTTGTCTACTGAAGGAGAAAATATTTATTATAGCCGAATCGGGCCTGTTCTTCCAAGATCCGCATCTTCATTAATCCTTCGTCTATTCGGGTTTTCTGGTCCGAGCCGCACGCTTGTCTGTGCTATATTATCTAGACCCTTCTGGAGGATAACTAGAGATCCCCAGATAGGGGCTCCCACATATTTCTTTGCCCAAGATAGCATTGCTTTGCCATTTCTTTTCAGATCTCTGATTCTTTTTCTCCGCATTTCTCGTCGATGATCTTCTCTTTCCCTTTCCAAGTTCTGTACTTCTACTACTTCTTCTGGTGAGGGCCTTCCTGGCCCGAGCTGTGGAGATGGAATATTTACATCCGCGATATCAATTAAGGGTCTAATAAGTTTTTAGTATGTTGTGATGTCTTAGAGGCTATGGGATTTACCTTTCATCGTCATGTGGTCTTTCGTACCCGTGTTCACTCCGAGCTTGTGATGCAGGGTTTGCAGGTGGTGAAAAGTACGTCGCAGCTTGTGTCCTCAAAACCCATATCAAGAAGTTATCGGGCAGCCACGAGAAGAAAACCCTGTAAAAGAACCAACCAATTAAGATAAATGTCAATGGGCTGCATATAAAAAATGACACGAGAGCTGAGCCAAGCGACCAGTATTTTGCATCCCCGTTTAATCTCTTCCAGAGATAGTATGTCGCAGGAGCCCACAAGAACAGGGAGCATAGGAGCCATACAATTCGGAAAATAAAAATGGATAGTCGTAACAACCAGTGGTATTTAAACCAAAATGCGCGATGCCAGAACATGGCGAGCTCATTAACCTCATCAATCTCGGTGGCTTCAATTGACACTTCCGAGTCAGACTCTTCATCTACCGAAGGGTCGGCTTCGGGTTGCTCGAATCCAGTATAAAAGTCTGCATGCTGTTCTTTCATGATTCTCTCGATTTTCTCTGCACAAGGTCTGTTTTCAGGCTCTTGAATTAGCATGAGCTTTACAGGATGAAGCAAGAATGCCAGAAATACATCCTCCAGATCTTCGATCAAGCCGATCCAGCACTGTACACAGTCCGTATTCTTGGCAAATATATCATTAGCGTCCTCATCTTCTACGCCGGTTGAGTCCAGAATTGCTGTCGAGCTCTCAAGTCTCGCATTCTCGAAATCTTGTACGGATCGTCCATCTTCATTCTTCCAAGCTAACATCACTGTGATTTCAAGGAAAACACAGCCCATTGCCCATACATCGCGAGCCCGACCAAATTCAGTAATAGCATCAAACCATTCTGGAGGACTGTAAGTTTTTGTCCCTGCCCACCAGACCGTCTTCGATGGCACTAAGCTGGATTTGATACGAGCCGTTCCAAAATCCGCCAGTTTGAATTTATGCTCATGTATCAAGATATTTCTTGGCTTAATATCCCTATGGATAATTCTGGAATCGCCCAAGCCGTTGTGAATAAAAGCCAGTGCGGCCATGAGGCCCTCACACTCTCGAAGAACACCATGTTCCCAGTTCCTATGGTCCGAAGTGCCGACCAGAGATGTTGGTGCAGATTTATAGTCGTACAGGGGATATGATTTACTGGATTTGCGATGTTTTCTTGAAGGAAGTCAAAGGAAATCGAATAAATCTCCACCAAGTGCGAAAGGAAACAAAATGTTTACTGTTATCATTTGCTGCTGACGTGATCCAGTGATAGTAGATTGAAAAGTTCCTAGCATCGCAAGTATATTCTTGTGAGGCCATTTTCTCATGTTATCCAAATTTCGTCGTTCTTTGTTGAATACATCCTGGAAACTTCGCTGCTCTGTCGTGCCTTGAGGCACGAAACGTTTGACTGCGGCGCATATAGTTCTGATGGTTGATGGCTTGCTACTATCTGATTGATAGTCTAGATCAACTTTCCATATCTCTGCACCTGATCCCGATTGAGGAACACCTAGTTGTTTTGCTCGCCGGAATAGGTCGTCAAAATTCGACTCGAAGATTTCGACATGCTGCGGCCCGAAGATGAATTTCTGAGGAGCCAAATAAATATCAATCGGCCGAGCCAAAACGTCGCGTCGAACGCAATCATATCTACGCACTGCCTCATGATTTAATTGCTCGTATTTGGTTAGTTCTTTCAGCGACCACTCCTTCCCATCGCCAAAATCATTACATAATTTGCTGATGCTGTATCCAAGGGGTCTGTTATATGCCAGATCCTTTTCACATTGAAAAAACTCTTTGAAAGAGCTTCCGATACTTTCAACGGTGTCCGCACTGAACGTTATCAGATCAACCCCTATGCTCGTTTTGGGGGTCATCGATTGCTTTCAGACATTGGAGGAAGGTACCAGAAGCAAAACTACTGATAAAAATAATGTCGGCCCTGGACTTGCTTAGTTCACTCAAAGACCACTCTAATGTCTCGGTACCAAGTTTCCAAAATTTTGCGGAACTGCCATTAAGAGGGCGAATACGCGGAATCAGTGGTTGGTGTGGAGTTAAGGCTCTGCCGACATAAAAAACCACGAGCAAATTACTTGCAGCATTTGAAGCTTCTAGAACTTTATCCCATTCTTCTTGAAGACCACCTGGATTACTACTATCTACACAGATCTCGTGGAATATGAGACCTGTGGGTTGAGGGTCTTGACCAACTGTGAACCTACTCGCAGATCTACTCAGCTATATGAATAATTAGCGGTATAGTCTCGAAGGTTTATCACAGTTTTAAGCTTTCTTGCCTGCTTTATAGAGTTGTCCTTGTCTCGTTGTTGATCTATCAACCAAGAAATGAACACAACATGAGTTGTGGTATAAAGGCGCCCGGGCCGCCCCCGTCGATTCACCTTGCGACCATAGCTCGCACCATTGCTGGATTCGGCAATGGACTCCACATCTATAATATCATCGTCCATAATCGAATATCAAGAGCTTATTTGACAGTAGCATAACATTTGCAACATGTTTGTATACTGGAAATCAGTGAGATTTCGTGCTTTCACTATTAAGGGGTCTTGCCGGGACCCCTGCATACCCTAATGTCAACTTGACAAGCCCATCACTACGGTCGGCCATATTGTCGGTTAGTATAATACCGACTTTTTTACTTTTTCGACTTTTTCACTTTT
>JWJA01005227.1:0-15457 GCA_000812885.1 Lanzia echinophila
GGGAATGTCAGGTTCGGTTTGGTCTGGCGTAGACAAAAAGAATGATACCATGTCCATAAACATATCTATTATCAACCGGAATGTGCTCTTGCTAAATTGCGCGGTAGTGCTTCGAAGACAAACGTTGAAGAGAACTTGCGGGGTAGAAAAAGACAAAGGAGGCCTCGGTTAAACTTATATCGCATTTGTGCTACTGAATGAACATGCATGGCTTGGTATCACCGAGGTGGTGCGATTGCTCTACACAGGCAATTCTGTGATTTATGAGGTGATAATTACATACGATGGCTATTACGCGGATGTTGATGTGTCGGAGGAGATGAAATCATGAACTGCACTAGTTGTACAAAGTGAGGCGACGATGTCCATATTTGAGTGCAGTTCAGGATAAGGACTAAGTTATACTAGTGATGCCCTGCTACATGGGACCACAGAGAAAATAGTGTTGTAAATAGATATTGATGGTCTGAGCCGGGAAGAAAGCTGGAAGATGAGCTGGATTTCTATCTCTACATTCCCAAACCTGTCGATATCGTAGACATGTCATGATGCAGCTACGATAATGAACAGTATATCCCTTGGCACTTCCTCAAGTGAAGTAATTACATGTTGTATTTAACTACCATCTCGCGGCTCTTCAATCAAACAGAGAGGATTAAAACTCTCGTGTTAAATCTACTTGCAAAAGCAACCATTGCGTTCTTATGGTATGAACGAGTTCGTATCGTGAAGAAGCTACATGATTTACGGCCCAAAGAACAAAACATTAATCGGGGAGGCGAGGGTATACTTATACTGTACTAACTACCTAACAACGAATAATAGGATACAAATGAAGAAAACCTCGACTAATTTGATTCAAATGGTACGAACTGAAAGGCAGGGTGTTGTAAGAACTTTTGGCTAATCAATACTGTTGTCAATACAGCACAGCCAGGTCATCACCACCCAGTCTACACATTAGATATTTGGAATGGTACCTCCAATACTTATTCCTATACGACATTAGTACACGGTGTTTTTGCCATTTCCTCTTAAAACAAATCTTCACTCAATTCATATTCGTAATGTAATACAATTACATTCTCTATGTAATTTCATAACTGGACTGTTTGTTGGTGGCGAGGAGATATTGATATGGATATTACTGTAGTTAATCCAAAATCGGATGGGATACTCGTCCAATTTAGGATGTCCATTTGCGGGAAACTCCTATCTACTTCTATAGCAGTAAGGATATGTATATATATTCTCTACAGCGTTAACTTGAGCGCTCTCACTCAGTCTCTCACAAAAATCGCCGGTAAGGGATGGCGAGTCTTATGTTCATTTGAATGGAGTGAAGTGGTGAAGTAGTGAAATCTCAAATATTCACCCGAGTCTAAAGCAAAGTAATGCAGAGTTCTAGAAATGGTAACCTTCACGTACGTATCATAAAGCACCATACAGTAAGAAGTGAATGTAGTACAAAATCGTCGATTGACAGCACTTCATATCACTTTGTCTGCCAAGAAAGAAGAAGAAAAAAAGAAGGAAAAGCTTGATTGATTGATCGACGGACATGATAGATGGGTTTCCACACCATTCACTCACCCCCATATGCATATGACAATGCCATGTGTTCCATGCGTTTAACAAACCGTTCTGCAGAACTCAGCCCAATTCACTCCAACGCAGTCCAATCCAATCCATCCAGGAAAGCAACCCACCAACCCCCCACTCACTCATTCACTCACCACGTCCCTCCTCGTTCGCCTGCAGATATATGTGCTACATCTTCACTGTCATTATCATATCATAGCATATCACATCACACAGCACACCTCTCATACAATCGTTATACCAATCAATCCCCAACCGCGAGGGCCGACGCCACCGAGAAAGAAAGAAAAGAAGTTCGAGTAGCAAGCCTCCACATTTATTCGGAATCTTTAAATCCTGGGGCCGTCCAAATCTTGCCATCCATTCCGTTGTTATACTATACTACACTATACTATTACTGTGGCCCCCACCCGATTTCTTCTCTATTCTAAAGCCCAACGAATATCCATCTATCCATCATATCTATAGTGATTACTGTACACACTAACTAGCGACTAGCTCCACTCACCATCCTGACGTCGTGTCGTGTCGTGTCGTATCGCATCTATCTCGTAAGTCTCAATCGGGGCTGAAGAATGCAGTAGCTTGCGTATAATACACAGTGCATGTATGTGTAATAGCAAAGGACGAACATGAATAGTATCTAACATTTACATTTAGATCAAAGCTCTATTACCTACACTGTAACATTCGTGGGAAATTCGGAGAATGGGGATAAGTTATTTTTATCTGATCTGATCATTGCCGCCGGAATGGCGGTTACGACGTTCCGCTGAAAGGGAAAAAAACAAAATAAAAACAAGGAAGGATAATCAACGTGGGATCAGAGATAGCCTACATATGGATGCGAGGAAGTGTGGAAGAGCGGAGCGATGACTGCACTTCGTCTACTGGGTATCTATCTACTCACAGTTTGGGTCGCGTGGGGGGAATGAATGCACAGTGGATTTAAGATGTTAACTTGTTCGTATTCATCGAGTCGATACGACAGTAAGCTATAGTTGACCCCCCTGCATTATATTCATGGAGATAAAACGACAAGTAACAGGGGATGGGGTGTTCAGAATCGCTGTGTTGAACAACAAACACATGTATTTGGTACACACGATGAACATCGTCATCGACGTTGCAACGGCCTCTGCCTTCGTTTGTGGGTTTGTCAATAGATAGTGATCAGGGTGATGGTACACTGCTTTGCTCTAGCTATCAACATCGGAATGCGAAGGGTGCGAGTCGGAGAGAATGAGGCCTCGCACTGCATGTGAGTCAATGGGGACATCATGATGGGCACTCTAGAGGTGATTCTCGCACTTACAACTGACTGTTTCCTACTCGTGTGATGTGGCATCCGGACAGAAGGATAATCCGGGAACAAATAGAAAAGTGACTTTGAGCAAACCGTGATTTGTTATTAGTGGCTATTTACGATATAATATCATGGTATTATTGATATTGAACCAATAGAAACGTGGAGAGGTGAGAAGATCTACCGCTGATATCTGTAGGGCAAGGTAACACCGGAACGACGTACAGCCGCGAAGCCAGCTCAGCCGTCGCGCAGAGATCGGGCTGGATTAAAATTATCTTCCCCAGTATAGCGTGCATATGGAGCTGTCCTTTCGACGGCTTACCATGTTGCTTAACCAACTCGTTGATGCCGTTGATACCAATGGTGGTGACACACAGCACTATAGTTGGGGAAAATCGAGGCGAGACTGAAACTCTCCCGTCTCCAAGTATATGTTGTGCTGCATTTGGTCGTCAAGGTATACACAAGCACATTAAAGCATGGTCGGTGATGGGGGGTTGTAATAAACTCAGGATCGACCTCAAATGCAAATGCACCATGCAGGCGAGGTTGCGATGAGGCTCTTGTCTCGATCTGGTAGCATGTTCACTGAACAACAGATGCTGATGCTCAAAATGCATTTCGGCTGAATTGTACATTCGTACAGTACCTCGTCCGGGAAAGGAAGATTCTCGGTTCCCTTGGCCCATTTTCGGTCGATGTTGAATATACCCGGGGACCATTCTGTTCCATAATTTGTAAAAATAGAAGAAACACAACTCCGCATTTCCTATGCCGAATCCAAAACTAACTCACATTTCTCAACTTCTAAAACCACAATGATATGGGGCCCTTAATGAGTTTTCTGACAGAGGAAGCTCTACCAATAACCAAATTCTGGACGTTGCTATAACCAGGTACATAAGATCTCAAAAGTTGGAGATAAATTGCAATATACTTAACCTTATCATGCATGAGTTGCATACACTCTATTACTATATTAATCACCGACAAGTGCCGGTACAATATATATGAACAATGCCTAGGAAAAAACAAAGTGTGGTAGAGTGTTGGAGTTTTGAAATCCGGGGGACACAGCCACCCTGCGTAAAACTCGGGAATGGATGATACCTTCTCAAAACTGGATGGGAAAACACGGGATATTTCTCGTGGTCATTCTCGTGGAGAGCTGCAGGTTGAGGTGTGGGAAGATAATGATATGAATGGTCGCCGTTCTTGAATGCGGTCTTCCTACGGGAGAACACCGCATGGCAGCTAGCAGAAAGGGAAAATCTGACCATTCAGGACTTCAAACGTCGGGGACACTGAATAGAATCCAGCGAGGTACTTTTTTGGTGGCGCTCGTGCCGATCGACATATCAAGGCTAGACAGGGATTCGTAATAAAGCCCCCCATCACCTTAAGATGAGCATATGCATGGGCATGGATATAGAGGTGATGTGATTGGGGTCTCGGCACCCCTCAATCTCGCGGATAAAATGGCGGATAATGAGGCAAGCTCATAAGCAGCCTGAAATAATGTATGAAGTCGACTCGAAAAGAGTGATCAACAATTGGGGGGGAATATTTTGTGATGATGACCTGACCAGTTAACCTAGTATCTATCTGATTCTCATTTGCATACGCCGTCCCACGACTCCGAAAGCAAGGTGATTAGTACAACTTGAAAAATAGTTATCCATGATTGGTTCACACAACATCTTCTTGCGGATGTTTATTGCTGGGCATTGTTTGAGGATATCAAAAGTGGTGCTGATGACTCGTCATGTGTTTGGTGCTTGTGTTTATAGAAAAAATCCGAGGTGTTTCTGAATTCTGATACGTATGGGTGGTATGTGTACTTGCGAAGAACCCTTCCATTCTTTTTTTTTTGGTTTCTTTTTTGGGATCGCAAAAAAAAAAAAGTGACAAGAGAGTGGGTATTGTTATTCGGAGAATATTTTAATCTGAATCATAAGCGCCATCTGATGATCTGATAGAACTGCTGAGATCGTATAAAAAGAAACTTTTGAAAACATGGCTATATGGACCTGTGGGTTATGTTTTACCACCAACATTATTAGAAAGTGGTAAAGCTCCGAGTTAATAAAAATGTTCCTAAAAGTAGGCCTTACTTTACCAGTATTGTACTTTTGCTCCGTTAGACTACAAACTTATTACAGAGACTACTACTATATCTCAAGCTTTTTTTGTTGACACCACCGGCTTGGCGGGACCGAATGGGATGAGATGGAATGGGATGGAACTTGAATACGATGAGATGAATCCGTTATAAAGAATCATGACATCAGGAATGAATAGTTCCGACGGGGTATCGGTCGGGGAATCAATCTCAGCAGTGAGATGGAGATAGGTAGTACTTCGTAGAGAAGGGAAAATTGGGGGGGGAAGGGGGTGTTCCAGTATTTTGACTTTTTGTGACCTCAATCGTTGATTAGTACAGTACCAATACCAAGGAATAGGTATATCGTATGTACCTCGTACAATACCTAAGTGTTGAAAAGTAATATACAACTATAATTATACAACCAAGTTGGTGTCTAAAATGGATATATATATATATATTTATAGTATTTTTTTAACTTATTAACATTTTAATGAAAGTTTTGTATTTTATTCAGCTACTTTTTATGTTACCTACTAGTAGGTAGCTATCGGTGTGTTCTACTATAGGTAGGTAAGAAATAGTTGAGCTGAACTGCATACCTAATTAGGTTGTTACTCTTCTACCTCTACCAATATTGTAGTTCTATATTTGTACCGCCGTCTATCTATTACCTAGTTCTACCTAGAGTACCTATTAGTGCAGGTATTTACTAGGGATTGTATTTATAGTAAACATCATATGAAAATCAAGTTGGTGATCACAAAACTCTTTTTATCAATCTATTGTCTATCTGTATCAAAAATCTCATGAGCCAATGGCCATTGTTGTCTAGTATCTATCTACCCAGGCCTAGGCCCATTGACTACTCCATACAAATACTCTTGTGCTACCTTGTACACTTTCTCGTACTTTCGTACTCGACTTGTTCGGCGTCTTGGAAAATTACCCGATAAACCCTTTTACCTTTAGAGTATGCTTAGTAAACTTCCTCCACAACTCCATAATTGAGTATACTGTAGTTCTAACAATCGGCAGTTGTTGATCATAGGATCTTCAAACCTACCTTAATAACTCGTATTATATAGTGGACGGACGGTGTGTAAGTGTGGACAATGTGGACAGTGGAACAGCCAACAGTGAACACTCTGTTCAAACAATTCCAACTTACGATGTATTCGTAATAATCTCCCTTTTCTTCTCAACTTGTTTCATCTTTTCCCCCTTCTTTCATCACCCCACCGTAATATGTAATCACTTACCCACCTAAATACAGTCTTGACTCCTGGCACTCCGCCAAGTCTCTCACCAACCTAGTCAAAATCATCCGGTGGTACCTGCATCAATTACTCCACCAATCCCATCGATTCCTTTAAACACTGTCCACCACCAATTTGACATGTGGATAGCCAAATAATCTCGGAGTAATGTCGCAAAAGAGAGTTTGGACTATGGAGGGAAAATCTTCTTGGGAATTACTAGGTTAAACTTTGCATACGCGAGCCAGCGGGCGGCCAAACCTGTCATCTCATCTCTTATCCTACCTTCCTTGCCAATAATATACCTTGTTCATGGGAATTTTAGAAGAGCCTCCAATTTCATTGTCTTCTTACCGCATTTACATCAAATTGTTTTTGTTACATGAAAGGATCATCACTCAAACATAACTGATGATTTTGATCCATTTCCACACCACTGTACAAACGGACTTTGCACCTGTTTTGTATCGCCGGTGAAGTTTGAAGGCTTGATACTCCCAAGCGAGGTATTTCCCCTTAGATTATTTACCTCCGCTCCGTCCCTTCGTACACCCGCGCCTCCGACAAAAAAAGTAATATGCAAATTTGCATTTTGTGAACCCACATCAACATCCACTCTTTCTTTCCTGGTCCTGGTCTTAGCTACCCCGGTCCCAAGTAAGCGGAAATATGTGCATTGTACGGCACACATCAGGAAAGGCTACATTATACATTATTGGCACAGGTGAATAGAATATTGTACGAAGCACATCGTGAGTCTTGGGGGTACAACGTCAACAACCTTGAAAATCCACAAGTCACAACACTCACATTCAAGCAACAACAAGATCTTTCTAGGATCCAGGTTGGAAATCCCAACCAATGGTTACCCACATATTTTCCCTTCCATTCTCTCTAACCAGTACAGTCAATATGTTGTACAGCCATCGCATACAAAGTCAAAATAATTACCACAGCCACTGGTTGTAATGCTTAAGAAGTCTTGACTGCTTGGTCAGCTTACGTACAACATCGCGATATGTGGTTGTGGTCCTTCTAAACGCGTGTTTGTCCACCTATATGATCTTTCCGACAACCATTGTTTTACAATTCGCATCAGCCTTATGGATGTAATTCATGCCTTCTGAAAGCTGTGAGGTTGGTAATGCTAATTTGCGGGGCCTGCATCTAAATGTAGAGTCAGTTGAAAATTCGAGACATCATTATTGAAGAGATGAACATTAAGGTTCTACTATTTTTGCCTATCACAACTGACACATGGAAAAGGCTCTATACTCCAATGAGAGCCTCTTGATAAAAATATCCTTGTGTCAGATCGTTAGGTGTAAGGGACAACCTACAGGGCAACTTGGTATCCTCGAGGATTGTTTTCTGCGGCAACATTACATTTGCGGAAAATTGCGCCAGCACGATCGGACGGTTTTGGTCGGAAGAGCGTCAAGAAGAAGGTAGGCAGGCAAAGGCGAAGTGTGCTATTGCACAGAGACCATGATCCATGTCAATGTGTTTTTGACTTTCTCACGACCTCCACATCTCTTCCTTCTATTCACCATGATAGTGGTCGACTCAATCTGCAGTGTTATTATTCACAGCACCGTCCGAAAATCTTTTGGCATGTTCCCGAGGTAGCACTTGGCGGATACATGCTTCAAGCTTTCCTGTAGCGAATCATGATCGGTCCGTAGGGACGGTACCCGTAAGAAAGAATATCGAGTGCAAAATTATGAAATCAATGCCACATATAAAAACCAAGCAAATTCTTGGCTGCTTATCTCGCAAAAGACACTGTAATGTACCATACATTACAGATTACAGTGCACGAAAGCGGGAATTACAAGAAAGACGCACATTTCGCATCGCATTCGAAATATCCTCGGAACTCGTGGCGAGGTGGATGGTCGCGCGGGATGTACTATGCATGTGCACAGACTTATCGCCAGCTAAACCTTGTTCTTTGCTTTAGGGAGAGCGTAGTTGTAGGGATCGCATGTATCTTTTTTCAGGTACAATACGTACCCCAACCAGGTACATTTCCAGTTAGATGTAAGATAAACTGTAGTATACGAAGTTGTGAAGGAAGAAATACTATTTCGCCTCAAATTTTTACCTAGATGGGTAATATCGTAACTATGGCTAGACTGAGTTGTAAGTAACACAGAATCATAGCAGGCATTTAACCGGATGAAGCTCGTTTAGCTATGGTGGGTATTAACTGTTTAGAAACCTATTGTACTATCTTCCACGAAACTACCTATCTACCTCAATAGGCTGGTATATTCATGCAGTTGCCTATAGTAGTTAGGTGTTAGGTTTTATTTTTCTTAGCATTATATTTGTTACTATTATGATTATACTCGAGGTCTTTCGGTATACTACCGCATACTACCGTAGTAGTTTTCTAGAATGGATGAAAACCTTTCTTCGGGCCATTATTCAAGGTTAATCCAAGATTTAGCCTTATTCTTTTATGATACTTAAACAGAGTGTCGGAAAAATTTAACTAGGGAGATGCTTACCGTTGCGTACCTCTCTCTAAAGTTAGTTATCCATAAAAACTGTAGATATGGTAGATTACATAGAAATACCGGTAAGATTCTAAGATGAATAGGGAGTTATACTAGGGTGGACTAGTAATTTAGTAGTAGGTGAATAATACCTAGGTAGACTTCTGGTAGTTGGGAACTGAAGGCTAGAAGGCCTAAACAGTTTAAAAGGTCTAAAAGGGTTTTGGACTCAATCAACTGAAGGAAATCTTTTCATCGTCTACTAGATACAGTATTCGTCTAATCCGAAAATAGGTCTGAACTTGATATATTATTAGATGTTTTGTTGCTCATGTTTTTCTATTCTTCTCTTTTTCACTCAAGATCCAAGGTTGTTGCTACAACTCGCTCAAATCCTTGATCATCTTGAAACTCTGTAGTGGGGTTTTATTTTATCCTAATCATGATGAGAAGAAAAAAGTCCATTAGTCGAATAGCATTGGATGATGGGTCAACAAAATCCTTACATAGAATTATAGTACGCATAGCATACCTAGAAGGCTAGAATACAACCTAGCTACCCGCATAAACCTACCTGGTAGTAACGTAACCTTACCCTTACCCTTACCCGCCAAACTTTTCGAAATTTCGGATTTTTTTAAGGTCCTTCTAGGCTTTCTATCATTTCGTTTTAGAAGGTTTCTTCCCTTAGTTAGCGTTAAAATTTCTAAAACTCTCGCCCCCCCATCGTAACTTTTAGTTTTCTTTTCTTTTCCATCTAAAAGAACCCCACCGTGTATACCCTTACACATTCATGTACACAGCACAACATAAACCTGGTTTACTTGGTTCGTCAGATTTATGAAAAGAAAGGAAAGGAAAAAAACGGGCAAAAGTAAAGAAAAAAGTCAAAAAAAAGGGTAAGGAAATTAATGCATTGTTGTTCTCCTAGAAATTGGCCCATAGGAATAGGATCCATTACACAGCAAACTCGAGTCGGAGGTTTCCATACAAACCGATTAAACTTTTTATATGGATCAAGTTTGTAGCAGGTTTGGCACTGCCATAATAGGAATAACACCGATTTACCTTGAAAGTATTATTCAATATTGTTACCAATTTCTTAACGTTCATGTCAACTACAGAACTATCGGCATTAACCTTACTCTTGTGCCTGAATACCCCTTCCCTCGCGCTCGTTTCTTAAGACAATCCTGCGGGCGGCAGGGTCATCACGTTGTTTAATGATTACTCGAAAAAGTATTAGTCCGGGTCCCCCATTGTTGTCTTTACCTTCATTGGGTGGGAGTAATTTAGTGACAACGGGTGTGTTGACCCACAGAAAACCATGATCCCTCCTTATGCAATGAGAAGCCAATGATCCCCAAACCTCGATCCTCTCAAGCTCTCCTTCTTCAGGCTTAGTTCAGATCGATACAACTCACTTCTGTGGGGCCCAAATGGCCTTTTAACCTTTTCTCGTTGGTCCATTCGGATGCTCCATCTGAGTATCGGATGATTGCGCCGGCACCAGATCCCTACACCCCAGTCGCACACCCATCTTATCCAACGTCCTGCACAGTTCTCGATACGGTGCTATCCAGAATTCTGCGGTAGCTTCATTTCCATTTGTCAATCCTCTTAATGGCCACAGGGGGGATGCTTTTTTTTGTACAATAACATTGTATTGAGCCGGTTCGATCTTCTTGCTGTCATATTTTATTTTCTTAGTTCGTCGGTGGCTGACTACGAGTGTGTCCTCGTGCATTAACCCTAACATCTCTAACTGCCTTCTTCATCTACTTTGGCTTTTGCAGCCTTTTTTCATTTTATCCCAAGTTCCGGCTTTCCCAAGTAAAACCCTAGACACGACCGTGCAAGCCTTGTATCCTATCTAGGTGGGTATAAACACTGCTCCGCCCCGCGTGTATGCTAGTTAGTCCATTGTCATCGGTACAAATTACTTCAGCGGCACTCTGCTGCAACGACAGGGCTTTGCAAGTCGAGCGAAGCAGGGGTAAGAGGGCGCTTCTCGGGTCGTCCAAGGCCCTTGTTGTGGTGATCATAATCAGGGAATTATACATCGAAAGCCTTCATTCAATCTTGGAGTATAGTATATCACCCGACGCCTGTCGATCGAACGTGGAAAGCAAGACAACGACCCCCCTTCAACTTCAACTCCCGCGCTTCCTTAAAACGGACGCAGCACGTCATTAAAACAAGAAGCAATTTATCTTTCATTTGGACGACGCAGGACCCTCGCCACATCCGTTCGTTGAGCTAAAGTTTATCCTTGAACCAAGTCGCTCCATCATTTTCTCCACGACAGTTATTATTGATTAAAAACTTCCTCAAATATCTTAAAAAAACTTCTGGAAAGAATACGCGTTTTTAAGCCTGCCCTGAACATTCGAAACCCTTCATTTCTATCCCGAGACTGCGGAGCAGACATCAATCAACCTTATTTAGTAGATCTTGATCCAAGACCTTTTGAATAAATTTATACATCGACCAAGATCTATAGGAAAGAGCTTTTGCACGTTCATTCCAACATTTCCAACATCATCAAGCTGGACTAAACTTAACATTCAATTCAACAAACACTTGCCTTCGATAGGTCTTATGTTCTTCTCTGGTCAGTGATCAGCCTATTATCTACAGCGGCCCTTACACTCGTTCATTCCACGGCTACTTTTTTATACTCTATCACCAAAACAACTTATATTCTTCTTCAATCGGGCTCTCGACGAACCCTCTAAAGACCTCAGACCTTTTTATCGGTCGAAAGTAAATACATTCTCAATGCTTGTTACACGGCAATGCGATACGGGTCGGAATACTTGGCCTTCTAGTAAGCTTGGGTCCGTTTACCAAAACGTCGCGTCTCCACGCATGTCGAACTTTGAGGCGCTGCCACCGCAAGCGGACTGGCGAGAACAGTACACTCCGTATCAAGTATCTGGAGAAAATGGCTTGCTTCAACAGAATTTTGAGCACTCGACAAGTTCAAACATAACCAACAATGATCAAAGCCAACAACCTTCCGACACTAGACCAACGTTAGAGCATCGACATACTGTAGCTCCAACCAGGCAGGAATCTCTACCAAGCGTGATTGTAGAGCGTCCAGAATCTGCACCAGGAGATTGTGGTCAACCAACTCCCAACACGATACGCGATGATTCTTTGGTTTCAACAGAATCCACCGCGCTTTCCGTGGGATCGATAGGATCAAATCCTTTATCATCTGTATCCAGCGCAGCAGTACAACAAGGAGCATTGGTGAATGATGATGCTGGTTCTTTACTGGACCCAAAAGAAGAGGACGATGATGATGATGATGACGACGAGATGCTAGATGCGGAAGATGCAGCCTCTGGCAACCCTCAAACAGCAGCGGAGCGCAGAGCGGAACGTAGGAAGATGAAGAGATTTCGGTGAGTTCCTTGCAAATCGTGTATGATTCTAAGTTGCCCCGCTAACGTGAATTTAGTCTTACTCACCAGCAAACCCGATTTTTGATGAGCGAATTTGCCAAGCAAGCACACCCAGATGCTGCCCACAGAGAACGTCTTTCGAGAGAAATACCGGGCTTGAGTCCTAGACAGGTTCAAGTATGGTTTCAAAATCGGTACGTGAAGCACTCTCGAGTGTTGGGAACGAAGCAACTGACCAAAACTAGACGTGCGAAGATAAAGAGATTAACAGTGGATGATCGGGAACGAATGATGAAAATGAGGGCTGTACCGGACGACTTCGATAATGTTCAGGCTTTGCATTCTCCTTACGGAGCAGTTCACGGTATCGGAACGCCAATGCATTCGCCCGTCGACTTCGTACCAAATTATGCGGATCATATGATACGACCCTTGATGGTAGATACTATGCGCAGACAAGAACATGATGACCATATGTCATCTCCCGGCTTGAGTCCCGCGTTTGGACATGTTGGATTCACTCCAGCCAGTTCTATGGGAACACCCGATGTTTTATCTCCCGTGTCAATGAATTCGGGTGATCGATACTACTCAAGCCCGATGAGCTCTGGTCCAAGAAGCTCAAATCCATTCGATAGACAAACAAGTTATTCGAACTATTCACAACCACGACACCATAGTGGCCGATCATTGCAACCTTTGCAGCTCCGGGAAACAATGTCGAGATCTCGATCAGAGTCACTTCAGTCACCATTGAGATCCAGCATGTCCTGGAAAGGGGAAACTTTAGATTATGCCCACTACCCAAATGGGCAAGCAAGCCCGCAGCCTCTTGGCGCTCAGGCGACTGGACGACAGCAGTCTATGTATCAGCCCGAGCAAGTTAGCCCGCAGCATTACGAATCGACTTCATATCCAAGTTCGTTCAACCTTCCCTTGAAACATTCTATAATATGTACTGTATACTAACGCGTGACGCAGGCTCCAGCATCCAGCAATCGCCCCAGCACTTGAGCTACCCATCATCCCACCATTCACAGCAAACCTCACCATCATCGATGTCTCGCCTGCGCAATTCCTCATCAGCAAACTTCCCGCAAAGCCTTGATCTCCGAACACAATACCGTTCTCTCTCGCAACAAAGTCCGTCGCATACCGTTCCCGCCACAAGCCGCGCAAGCACCTTCGCATCCGCCTATTCAGCCGGCTTTGCCAGCGCACCCCTGACCGCGCCAATAGAATTTTCCTTGCCACGAACCCCCAGCGAGCCCAACCACCCGCAGCTGAGTGCGCCTATGGCACCACCACAGGATTTCTCCAACGCATACAACTCGGCACGAACCTCACACAACGACCGCGACTTCAGCTCACCAGAGAATGGAAGCCAAGCACATTCTAGTGACGGGAGACATGGGCACAGAAGCGACAATGGCAGCCCATTTGAGCTTCGCCCCGTCGATTTCGACGCCCAGAACAAACGCAGAAGGAGTTTCACCATGCCTGGGTTTGGACCCCCGCACATGTCGTCATCTTAAAGAGATTGCTTTTACCAAGATTTTCCAGCTCCCGGGCCATCCGTTCTAGAAGAGAAATGAAATGCTAAAAGTTTTTCCTTCCCCTTTGTCGTTTTTTATCATCGCATGAAAGAGCATAGATCGCGGTCTCAACACGAGACGTCATATCATATCGCAACGCAACGAATACGAATGCATCCGTTCACCATGCATGTCATCGGCCTGTTCCCCTCCCACCCAACCACATCAATCAAGATATACTACAACCCACTCACACTACGCACCATTACCTTCTCCACCAACCTGCCTGCTCCAGACTTCTTTTCTTGTTATATACATACGTATCTCTCATACATTACGTTAGATTACGTTCAAACTATAAACCAAACCACCCTTCCAAGCCAGCCACCGCGAGGATGGGAACACGGGATCGGTTCCCAACCAACTTCTTTTCTCTTCCTTCTATGAATCCTATTCATATGAATCTTGATTCTCATTCTCGCACATATGCATTGCGCCCCTTTAAAGCTCTCTCGATTTCTTTTTCGGCCTGTCTTATCATATCAAATACCATTCTCATGTACCTTTTTTCATCTTCTACTTTTTCTATATCTTGTTGTTTTTTCTTTTCTTCTTCGTTCTTGTTTTGCGCCCTGGATGCGGTGAACACTGGATTGGAATTGGTATTTCATTCTTGGTATTTGTTGCTGAGAGACTTGGGGCTTGGATTCTACTGTGTATAAATGAGAGTGTTTTGTGGGCTTTTGTATGTGTTTTTTTTTGTGTTTTTTTTTTTCACTTTACTCTGCGCTTCTGGACGAGAGCTTGGGGATATTTGGGTTTGGTGGATTTTGAATTGAGCTGGCTCTGGCTCGAAGCCGTTTTGTGGCTGTCTTCTTCTGCTTCCGTCTTCTTTGGGAAATCGGAAATGGATGGGTGGAAGAGGGGAGTTTAGGATTGGTGGGAAGAGGACTGAGTCGGTCAGATTTAGTGTGCGGAATTGGATGGAGGAATTACTTGTATATATATTTGGTAAACAATGTGATGGTCTGTGAAATACATGGTGTCTTATGAGCTTTGATGTGAATGTTGCTGCTCTGAGATCTTTAGTGTAATGACAATTGGTACACGGACTGGCCCAAGGAATCCCTCTTGATTTTTGCAAAGTCTAGAAAAATAAGCTTACTTGTACATAACCGTGTTTTCATTTAGTAATCATAAAACCTATGACATACGTTAGCATCAGATTGTAAAGCATCGCCGTCACCAAGACGACTTACCCCTTCCCGCTCTTCTTCCCTAGCCATCCCGCATCGACCATTTTCCTCAAAAGTACACTAGGCCTATATTTACTATCCCCGGTCTCCTCATACAACACCTTCATAATTGCCAAACATGTGTCGATACCAATAAAATCTGCCAACTGCAATGGTCCCATCGGTACATTCGTTCCATTCTTCATAATTGAGTCAATGTCATCCCTCCCGCCTACACCCGTCTCTAAACATATAATTGCTTCGTTGATATACGGCATCAATATCCTATTTGCGAGAAACCCTGGAGAGTCGGCGGAAGTAGATGGAATCTTGTCCATACGTCGACAGAAAGCGATAGCCGATTCTACCGTTTCTTTCGAAGTCTGAAGGCCTGTGATTATCTCAACGCCTTTCTGAATGGGAACGGGATTCATGAAATGGGTTGAAATGACTCGCGAGGATGCGGATGTATCATCCCTCCCGCCTACACCCG
>JWJA01005229.1:0-16647 GCA_000812885.1 Lanzia echinophila
ACTGTGTATATGTTCACGATGTACAAAAGAAAACAAACAAGTTAAAGAGTGTGTGGTTTATGGGTGCGGTCTTTTGGGCGCCCACGTTCCCATGCTTCGAGAAATGTATGATATGACCGTATTCGACCGAGAAGATGTATGACTATAGTGTAGTCTATGAAGCCGCCCACATTGCATATATAGGTAAAAGAGTAATTTGGTGACTAAACGGGAAGAAGGATTCGTGACTAAGTTTGCGGTCTTTTGGGCGCCCACGTTCCCATACTCAGAGAGTTTAGTTATTCCACATCATTGGTGGCGCTGGTCCGGGTATATCATTCACGACTTGAACCTCCCTGCGGATTTCTCTGGGCTTCTTAGTGGCGTGGAAAGCCAACGGTAAGCCTCCGATTGGTGCGTCCAGAAATGTGTTGGACAAGGCGGATTTCGGCAAATCACCCCAAAGAGTGTACAGGTGAGTGAACTCACCACTCTCAGCAAGTGGCTCTTCTGTACTCTCCGGCAAGACCTTATCGACAAGTACACAAAATGCGTACTCTAATCCAAATTTAGCCTTTTGGAATAGGGCTAATTGGTAGTTTCGGTGAGCGGCCAGGCGATAAATAGTGCCAAAATCAACGATGTGTCTCCATGGCCAGAAGATGAAGATTACATGTGCTGGAGTGGCGCACCAGTCACTCCAAACACCCATCCTAACATTACAGTCTGCTCTCTCTTCTGCCGTCATTGATGCCAATTTTGTCAAGTAGAGATGGCTATCTTATTGTAAGTCATTGCGGTAGAGTATAAGGGGAAATTTTAGATGCTTACATGGCTACTACTCTGAATCTTGCAAAGAGTTCCTGGTTTACATTTTTAGTGGCTTGTTTCCCAAAGACCACCCATGGGCGAACGTTGTCAAAAATCCCAGCTTCGCCCATCGCATCCGCAATGGTAATCTCATCCACCTTCTGAAGATAAACCATAATGGCTTGAACGAGGTTTCTCCGTAGAGTCTCCTCTTCTTTGAAATTATCGCGATTAACGCGCAATTGTCCAGTGACAGATTCCCCTGCCATGGTTGACAGCTTTCGCATCTCTGCATCAAAGTTTGAGCCCAAACCTTGGATGGGTGCCCGAATTAAATCTCGAGCTTGCGTTAGAACAATCTCGAAGCGCCAGGTTGGGTTTGCTAGATCCCAATCCAGCTTGTTTTCCGTGATCCATCTCTGAAGGAGATCTAGATGTCTGACGACTTCTTCTCTTGTTTCTAAATCTTATGAGTAAATGAGCAACTAAAATATGAGTGTATAGTGCATACCATGAACAAGAACATGATCACCGCAAACCTTTGAGTACGAGATAGGCATGGTGATACTTGATTTAAGCTAGAGTTTATGAGGAATTGAATATGGGAAGTGTAGTCTTTTAGATGAATGATTTCAAGTACTTTTGAATACGAAATTATGATTCCAGTTGGATTTATTATGTTGCTTTGGAGTGTTATGGAAATGAGATGTTCTGGCCCAAACTAGATTTTGATATCGAAATTCACTTTTTAAGGTTATCGGTGAATGATCGGAAAATAAATTGCCATTCGAATTCATAAATTCCTTCTCACAAGGCTAATCTTTCATCGCCGATAAATATTCTGTACCATTACATTCAATGGCTACCAGAAGAAAGAGTTATAAACGGTACTCCCATCCTGCTCGCGCAGTCAAAAATATTCTGAGAAGACAGAAGAGAAAGGAATTCTCAAGTATATCTTCAGAGAATCCATAGACTTAATCTCATACTCACATTCATACAGACGGTATCCCCAAAAAGAAATCTACACAAACTACAGTTCATCCTCGAACCATTGCATCAATACAAGCTTCAGCCAAGGAATTCGCCACAAGAACCGAGTTCATCCAAAAGTTCAGGGCTAGATTTAGTATGGTTTCGAGACTCAATGATCAAGGAGAGGTCGATTCTGGAATGATCAAAGAATTCAAATCCATCGCTATATACCATGGGACGCCATTCGCGGTTCAGTCTATGCCGTCGAAGAAATCCGAAATATCCAAATATCCAATACGAACATGCTACGAAACTCCACCTATCATACAAGTTGCGCAAATCTTGTTTCTCTACCATGGCAGACTCAGGCTAGATGTCCTACCTATATATGGTGGGAATTATCTATACCCAGGAGAATGGTCTTGTGGCTCAGATGGTGAGCACAATGAAAAGTGCTGCGGATTCGAATCCTGCCTAGTAGAATATGAAGAACATTTCAAGATGGATATCATGGCAGGAATACTAGAATGGGTGACATTGAAGGTTGCTCGTATGACCAATGAAGGAGCTTACTCAACTGAGAAAAAGCGTAGGAAATCTTGGCTTTCTTCCATGAAAGCAGACTGTATGTACAGACTCCTTGGCACAATAGTTCCTGTACTGACTGTTTCTTAGCCATAATAGGAATTTTTCGTAGTCTTTCGCCGGGTGTCGATCTCAAATCTTTGGTACAATGTGAAGAATGGTTGAACAGAAGCAGGTCAATACTTGTTGGAATGGCCGAGGATATCTTTTGGGGGATTTTCGTATATGGGAAGGAAATTGAGACGATACCCTTTATGTACGGATATTATGCAAAGGATGAGAAGGTTTTGAGTTTGAATAATGTCATGACGAAAGGTCTGTTCGTTTAGCAGTTGGAGTTGTCGGACTAAGGGATTTTAGGATGTTGGAGAAAACCCTATATTCCCTTCTACATATATGAATTTATGTCGGGAAGATAGGTAATTTGAGGCTAGTTTGCTTACCATTTCGGCTAAATGGATTATGTGGTGTATTCGAGTCATTTGTGCAAGTTCTCAATGAGGAGACAAAACTCAAAGTTGATATTGGTGCTTTCCTAGCGCAAGAAAGTTCGACTATATAGCAAAGACCTGAGTGAAAACTAAAATCCTTTGAGCACTGCTGCATTGCGCTTTCTTCTAAATTCTTGTACGGCATCTTTGAGTTCTTCTTCGTAGTGACTTCCTAAATACTCCAATGTATCAACATCCTTTTTATCCACGAGATACCATTTCCCTGCACTCTTGCTCACAGCACGAATAAAGACCAACAGTTCCGCTGTTATTGCGATATCTTCAATCTTAAATGCGAGACCGTTTCTTGATAAGGTACTTATACCATCTTCATCTGTCCAAATGTATTCACGACTTCTGGAGGAAGTTGGTTGCGGACGGGTAGAAAGGATCAAAATTTTGTCTACGCCGTCGGATACACTGAATACGGTGGTGGCATGGTTTTTGCGGATATATGACTGAATAGCTGGCAAAGAAAACAGGCCGAGGAAGTTTTTGAGGTAGTGGGATTCTCGAATCTGTTCCGCAATTTCCGTGTGCCTGATAAATGGTTTGGAGGCTGTAGAATCCACGGGGCCCATTGCGACAAAATAGTAAAACGAGAGCTCATCATTAAAGTCCCAGTCCTCAATCAAATCACCAAGTTGATGATTTATGGTTGCATCATGAAGAAGTTGCCACAATCCAGAATCCCGAACATCGTCGCTTCTGGCAGCAAGATATGCTACTATCATATACAAGGCACTGCGCGCAATTCCCTTTTCGAACGGAAGGTGGTGTTTCACAATTTCCGTAAGATACACGATCAATAGGTTGTTGGCCTGAGTTGAGGATAATTTGAGAATACCCGGAAGTTTCGTCGAGAGCCAAATGATGCTATCCTCAATTTGCGATCGAAAGGTTTCATCGTTGATCTTTGGTCCGTGTGATATATGCATAAAGAGAATTAACAAGTACTCTAGTGGTGAAGATTGGAGAGGTTTCAGTGGTATATCGTCAAAATTATCCGCTAGATTGATGATATGATGTTGAGGAAGCCGGAACTTTGCTAATGGAACACTTTCAATATCGGAAAGCTTCTTCCTCAAGAATGAGAAGTTTTTCTCAATTTGATCGATGGTGATTTGTGTTCCGAATTCCCAGTTATAGTTGAGCTGGTACTGCAATTGAATGCATTCTTCTACTTTCTGATCGTTTTCGACATTTAGATTCTTGATCTTTTCGGTCAATTCGTTAACTCTTTCTTGTAGAAGATCTGCTTCATGCTCTGGTTCATTGGGATTCTCTGAATTTTCTTCTACAGCAGGCATAGGTGGTCGAAGATAGAGAATTGGCTGGGCTCGCTCCTGTATTGGCATTGGATTTTGAATAGGCTTTCGTCTCGGTTGAATTGGGGAACTATTTAGAATAGAGACTTGTCTGTCTGTTTCCCGTCGTAGTTCCATTTGTCTGATCAATGCCGGACTTGCTGTATCTGCATTTGCGAGCTTTTTATCTTTCTCCAATTGCTTTACGTATTCATGCGTTCTTTTCATGCTAGCGACGATTTCTTCTGGTGTCCATTCGGTATGATCTTGGGACTTCATCAAGTATTTCTCGCATGCATCAATGATGGAGGAATGAGGCTTTTGATCATTGCTATTTTCGATAGGAGGGGTTACCGTCCGGGGGGAATCTGCAGTGATAGAGTTCAAAAGTTTTTGGATGAGGTCGATACCTCCAATCTGGACCATTTCCTGTAACGATTCAAGCAATTCTTTCTCAGTTCCCTCGTCAGTGTCGTCCTCAATTCGATGTAAGGTTTTGTTGGCATCGTTTGCTTCCTTGCACGACTCATATGCAACAATTGAGTTTAAGACAATGCTCTCTGATATGTCTTCATATTTTTGAAGTTTCCCTAGGCTCTGAAGACGGTAACTCTCAATGTCTGCAAGCTTTTTTTGATTATCGGGTAGCCAAGTACACAATTGGTTATCCGTCAACTCATCCTGGGATTGAGTTGCCAGATACCGAGGTACAAGGTCGAGTGACAGTTTTGCGCGAACTGCACCAACTGCTATTGCTTCGGCCAAGGGAGGATTCTGGTTTGCTTGACCTTGGTTTTGATTTGGGAACGGCATCTTGCGAGCATTTGTGTTTTGAATACTAAATGTAATGACACGACCTGAGTACTTCAATTACGACAATTACATCTCAAAAGAAAGAATTTGTACGAGAAGAGGGAATTTATCGAGGTAAATGAATTCTTCAATGTTCAGTGTGTGCGATGAAATTCATTTGGGGTAGGTGCCATGATGTACCTTCCGAAAACTTCAAAACCCTATGTTCCCGGTCAGGACACCCAAATTTTGGTGGGAATATCGGTTTTCCTTTTTCCTTTTCGTGTTTCCATTTACCAAGTGAAGAGTTTCGCCAAAAGTATTCTCAATCTCGTCCATATTTCAATTTCATACTTAGACCTGATTATCCCATCACCTGACCATATCTTGCCATATTCTGATACTTGACCACTTTACACTGTTATTCAGACTGAGAATGGATTTCCCAGAAGGCTTTTCCGAGCGACCCCAAGCCCTCCCCAACCCATACTTTCAACCATTCATAGTTGCAGGTCTCAGTGGATATGCTGCCCATATGATGCAGAGCCTTGATAAAGGCATATTCTATCTAGCCACCAAAATTTACGAGATTGACCGACGAACCAATTGGAGAAGTCCCTTAACTGGGCGAAGAGATTGCATCGAAGTCATTTCGAGAATTCTTCTCTCAATTAGCATACCACTTATCCGAGCCTGTATAGAAGGCAAACTACATTCATCATTTGAGGATCGAAATAGAGAATTGAAATTGCCCAAAAACCACGCGAATCCATCGAATGGAGTACCGTTTAGAGAGATTGAGCGCCCAGTTATGTATACCTTGATACTTTGCTCTAGACTGGGTATCCCACCAACCAAAACCGAGATGCTGCAATGTCTTACTATCATGGAAACCTATCTAAAGATCAATCAAACAATGGAGGAATGGACTCAAGCAGATCAACTAGCAAGATCCATCGACAATTTCGATGTTTCCACTGAAGGAAGATCATGGAAAGGTGGGGCGCAAGGGAAATCCAAGGACAAATGGTACAAAATGAAGGGGGTTGTACGACAACATCCTCGTAGATACGGCACAAGCGAGGATGCTCGTAATGCATCATTAGACTTCATTCGACAAACGAGAACACGATTGGCCAATATTCCGGAAGCTAAGAATGATCTTCCATTAGAATACTCAGTAGTTTACACCGGATGGACTAGAAAAGAAGGAGATCGCGTATATACGCACAGTCGCCATGATAACGGTGCAGCGACTGCATACTTGTTCGAAACTATTATGGCAATGCAATTTCGTCCTAAAGCATACCTATTACGGAGCTTGACCATCATGAATGTTGTAGATGTAGGCGACGTTTGCTGCGGTGAGCACATCCTACACATCTTAACTGGATCATATACTTGTTGGGGTGGACTCAATGGCACTATGGCCGGTCCATTAAGGGAAAGAACTCGAGCAGAAAATTGGGGCACGAATGTAACTTGGGCCAATGGGATGAAAGCTCTCTTTAGACAGGGAGTTTATGAATCAAACATGAACCTCGCAGAAGCTCAATTGGAGCGTCGAGAATTTATGGAAAAGTTTGCGGAACCAGGGTCGGAGTTGGTTGGTGCAAGGACAATTCAAAAGGACGTTGCTGAGGCAGAAGAAATCCTCAATTCAATTTTACGCGATGGGAAAGCAAAAGTGGATAACTTTGTGATTGCAAGAATCACACAATGCCGGTACGAAGCAGTGATTGCTGAGAAATCAGCCAAACTTGGGGCCGCTAAGGCTATTCATGCACGTCTCAAGAAACTCCGAGAGCGTGTGGGTGACCCTGGTATGATGAGTGATGCCTCAGACACATCTTCCGAGCGATCATTGAGCACTGTACCACCATCATCAATGCTACCAAGAAGAAGAAAAGGGGGTGTCGTTGAGGAGAGGGATGAGGATGAAGATGAGGAAATGGAAATGGACTAATTTGGGTCTACTAGCTTTGCTGGGCTGGTACAGTCAAAAATTCGATTTCTGTTTCTGTGGTGAATCATCAAGTCAACTGTGTATATGTTCACGATGTTGAAGTATTTGGATCAGAACATAATGAGTAAGAGGGTGAATGGATAAGGGCATAAAGGGGTAAGTAGGTAAGTATGTGATTGGGTGAGTGAATGAGTGAATTATTGGCGATGAGGTCGTCTAAAACTTGGATATAAAGTTGGGATAAGCATCACACACGGAAGTGAATATCTTGACTAGAGCAACGGTAAGACTTTTGCAACATTGATATTGGTCCTGATTAAGTTCACTGCTATGTCTTAATGCAGTGGAATGAGAAACATAGGAGTACGGAGTGAGAACACGAGTCCCCACACTGAATTTGGAGGATATTCTTATTAGAGCTCCAAGCTCCTCTGAGGGACCCTCAATCCCCTTACCCGACTAGAACACCCTAGCCTTGAACATTCTCAAGAAGTGCTAAAGGCATACAAAATTGAAAACGGCCTGCTATGGGAGAAACCTATCGGGACAGGGCCCGGTAATACTCAAAATTCAAAAAGAAGATCCACCTCCCAGACGTAGGCCGGACTTAAGAAGCGTGATAGAACTCGGATCAAGTGAAATGCGCTCGGGCCTCCCGGAAGTCATCCGTATCCTCGTCCGCACCAATGCCCAGTTGTAGGGATTTCAGAGTATTGCTACGAGAAATCTGATTAACCAAATCTCTCAGCAAGTCAATCATCTGCCACTCAAACTGTGTCATCTTGGACTCTTTACGGGGGACATCTCCAGACCCAGCCCTGAGCCGTGTGCGAATTTCAACAACCCAGATGTAAAGGTCCCTCCAACATTTCGGCGATTTCTCAGGAAAGATCCAATTACCATCTCTATCCTTCGGAAGGTTCCTACTGTCAGAAAGAACAAAGTCTTCTCCATTAACCTCAAATCCGTCAGTAGGATACCAGTCGTTTCCTTCAAAAGTGAACCACTCCCGATACTCCTCGGCAAGCCGCACGGTTCCAGCCACCAAAGGCAAGACCGATAATGGAAACTGCATCTAGTTAGCAATGGATCAGGAAGAAAAAAATGTAGAGCTACCAAAAGACAGGCTCCCTTCTGCTTTGTGCAGTATGTACACACACGGCCGATATCCGGGATCTTGCATTTGTGCCAAGGATCTAGTGCAAGGCGACGAATGCAACGGGGGCAGTAGTTCTCTAAAGGCATGTCCTCGATGGTTAATGGACGAACCGGAAGGGGCAGAGACGAGATGTCAATAGCGGGCCGAGCAACACGGTGATTGGCTTCCTGACGGGGAACTGGCGCACAGGGTCGAGCCGGGAATAGAAGAGGTAACCGAGGACCCGGGCCGTGCACATCTGGACTGCGGAAACGACAGTCAAAAGGATTCGACGATTGGGAGTCGGCATTATCATCGGAAGGTTCATACTTCTGCTTAACCTCTGGAAGATCGCTAGCATTACCCGTGCCAAGATTCTCCTCATGCTTAAATTCCTTAGAGTTCTCCTGAGTATAACGATTGGCGGGTTCTTGAGGCGCAGGGGACCGCTTACGTCCTGGCTCCAGACTAGGCTTAGGTTGTTCGAGCAAAGTTGAAGACCCCGTTATGTCTTGGACAGATTCCTGGCGTTTGGAAGTTTTCGGACTACCACTGGCCTCCTTCGACGCACGCTTACGCTTGCGTTCACTGCGTTTGGTCCGAGTATCTTCCAACGCTTGGGTTAACCTTGAGATTTCATCACCATGTCATCCTAGGCTATTCTCATACTAGTCTATCCTATCCTCCTCAATTTTGAGTTGGCCAATTCTATCCAATTCTCCAAGCATAGATTAAGAATCTTATCCTGAGTTCAAGGATGGGATAGGATGGGATTTTCGGAACACTGGCAATAATCTCACTTGCCTTATTGTCACTCTTCTCGTACTCACACGAAATGCACCATTTTTCCGCGAATGTCGATAAGCTTACATATCTTCCTCAAATTGACCGGTACTTGATGCTGCACAATACGAACTTACCTAAGGTCATATCCCTTCTCAGTGACTCTAACCATTCATATCCCCTTTTTTGTCCCACCCTCTATCCTACTCTCTATCCATTCCACACTCACATTTTTCCTGTTTTCCCTTCATGTACTCATAGGTGCAATTTACTTTCGTTACCTTTGCTACCTTCATTCATCTTTTCCCGCTTCGCCTTATACACTGTTACTTTTCGTGTTTCCCATACTTTTTCTGATTGCATCTAAATCGAATTCACAAAATTCCGACAACCGTAAACTCTCTGTATAGCTTAATCTAGGTTATTCTGGACTTTTTATCTTCCCCAATCCCTAATCCCATCGAACTGAATTCCGTTCCTAAATTCCTACTCGAAGCATTGGCTACAAAGAGAGTCACTTGGGAATGATGATGATGACAAGGCAGGAGTAAAATAGGACGAAAAGTACCCATGAATGCAGCAATCAACAATCCATGGCAATTCCAGACGAGGGAAAATCTTTAACCGAGTTCAGAATACCCTCAGGCATTAACGATCGTATCAAGAAGGTCACAGTGGAGAAGATGAATAAAGACAGAGATGAGAATTTTCTGCTACACATACTTAACCCCGCCTAATACTACTTCTTGACATCAGTGAACTCAAAATTAGACTAGACTTGTTCCATGATCTCAAATCGTAGTTCCAGTTTAAAAGGAACATATGAATTATGACGAGTTCACATAGTCAAATCTACAGAAGGTTCTTGGGGTTGAATAAGGCAGAGACTATGACCTTCCAAGAGTACTTTAAGGGCGGCATAAGAAATATGGCGAGACACGAGCAAGGTCGATAGAATAGCAAGTGGATACGTATTCAAGACTGATGAAGGCTGTGATGACATTCGCGATGAAAATGATTTCATAAGGCCAAGTCTCATTCCATTGATCAAAAGTCCCGACAGCTGGTGCACTTATGGTGCTGTCTTGACTACATGATTATGATGTGCAATCTATACACACTATTTCGGATAATCACAGGGTGACGAGTTTGAGGCTCGCTTGGCGATACATGTGAAACCTTTTTGTCTACTTGGATGGCGTACCTGTTTCCCGTGATCATACAGTGGATTGCGCCGATCCTGTCGTATATATCATGTCGAGAGGATCCTCCAATGCAGATTCAAAGGGGGGAATATTACGCCGTAGCAAATTGTGGAATATGGATAAGGTGAAGATAGCACGAAGCATCTTGGACTGCATCGTGTACTGGCAGATTTAGTCTTATGGATTAGTGATCCAGCGACGGTGAATAGGAGGGTTTTAACTGATTGAGTTTCACAAACTCTTTCTACTCAGGTGCTGAGTTGGTTCGCGGTAGACCATAAGATTGTTCATATGCTACACTCGAAAACACGAAGTACTACGGTAAAACTAAACGTGTACTTTACTTGTGCTGGCAGGCAGGTCTGGCTTTACTACTCTATGGAGATGATCGATCCTGAAATGCATCAGGGGTATGCTTATAAGGCTCTAGGTATGACGGTCGCGTGGCTACTATACATCTTTTGCCATAGATGCTATGGACAACCTAGTCGCTGATGTTGATCTTATAGTACATAGCTCCAAGATTTCGGACTCCCTTTTCATTTGACCGACTGATCGGCTATCGCAATGACTGCGGCGAAAGCTAAATTGACTTTAGCAAGGACAATGTTAAGGGTACGGTTTTGAGATGGATGGACAAGATAATGAGTATATTGAGATCGAAGGCGATAACAATTTAAGACCATGGAGTCGAGAATGGCAAAGATGGAGGTTGAACACTCGGCTATGAGAGCGGAGTGGTTAATGAGCAAACCGATGCAAATGACGAGGATGCTGGATATAAACGCCTTTAGGATCTCGACTTCGCATATGTTTAGGAGTGGTGGGGTTAATGAAGGCGATGCAGCGTGACCAGTTCGCGATGATGACGGTCGGTCTAACACGAGTGCTCTCACCGACAACACGCTTGTATCCGATTCATTTCCTTTCGGAAAGCCGTATGCAGATGGGGTGCAGACTTCGGTTTCCGATAGTCCGGGCGGCCCTGTGAATCCGAGATCGGACATATTCGGCACGGGATATAACTAGAATGGTGACATATGGGAAGTCGCGTTGGCTTTGCTGATGATCGCTTGCATAAGAAAGTATATCATTATCACTGGGTAAACGTTTCCCGTAGTCGAAAAAGCGGGAATATCTTCGGTTTACTCCACGATATGCGGGTTGCTATACGAAAAGAATCAAGATGGCTGACTTGCCTGCCTGCCTGCAGTCCAAAGCCTCACGGCGCGGTTTGTTGTTGCGTTTTTTAGTGGAGAACGGAATTTGAAGCAGGTGCCTATGTCCGATCCGATTACGTGGATCGAGATGAATTCCCATAATGACGGGAGAAAGCTGTAGGCTTGGTAAACACGATGGTTTTAGGAAATCAATTGGTACCCGACGTGATGATATACCCCATGTTCCAATTGATTTGTTTCTTGCTGGTGCCTGTGTCGAGAAGTGTGGATAACAAGGCGGTTGCTATACTAGAAGATGCACAGGTATTCCTATTTCCACCCTTGTGGGAGCGTTTGTGCTTGATTATATCGGCCATGAGTCTCCTGTTCATGTCGATGACGGATTATAGCTCAAATTCGGTTACGTCAGCTGTGATCACATTAGCGAAGCTCTCTCTCCAGTTGTCGGACACGTCGTGGATTGCGACTGGTTCTCGGACATCATCGCCACTAAAATGGATATTGAGAAAGTCCTTGCGATTGGACAGTCGTAGTACATTCTACCTAGCAATATCATTTTCATCTTGTGCGTGAAAAAGGCCGCTACTCTATATATGTATCCGTTGGGGTTTCGTACTCCAATTCATATCGGCATAACATCTCTGCATTACTAGGGCGGCCGTGATCCTGACGGCGGGCATCTCGGCGGACCAGAAACGGATGAGCTCAGCGACTAAATCTCCTCGGTCTAACACCTTCTCCACTTCGACGCCTACCTCGTGTGTGCTCAGGAACGTCGTCCGACAAGCACTTGTTCACCACCAAAGAAGTACTGCAATCGCCCAGTTGGCTTTGCATCAGATGCGCTATCACCGCGTGGTCTCGATCTACATATAGATTGATGTTTGGGCTGACACTCAAGATCCTGTTCGAGGTCTTAACTGACTTGCCGCTCATTGACTCGCACATAATCGTGTTTGAGAGGTTCACCATGGTATTGGTCATGATCGGAAACACGAGTCTGATCAAGCCGAAATACGTGAGCGACTCGACACTATCCAATACAAGGAGGTGTTTCCTGTTGGGTTCGCAGCCCACTCTGAGGAAGAACTCGACGATTGACATGAGATTGGAGAGGAATCCGCACATGAACCGGTTCTGCCTCGCGTTTATAGCCTCGCTCTCCATCCCCCAGAAAGACATGCTCAAATCCTGCATTAGTGACTTGATTGTAGTCCAGTCCGCCGGTGTTCTCTCATAAACGTTCTTGTTCGTGTTTAACCTCACGGTATGAGAGTTGGCCCCCATTGTGACTAGTTTGGCGATGGCCAGTCCGTCGTGGAATAGCGGTCCTTCGTGGTTGAGGCCTGTATCGACTCCAGCCAAAATCCTGCTAAGGTGATGAGCCTTCAACATGATCGTCGGGACTTCGGTGTTCATAGCCAGTATGGCGTCGTTCGATATCCTCTGCACCTGCATATGTATTCGTGTGTACGTGTATGGGTAAGGGTGAGTGTACAGACAAGGTCCTCGATTTGGTGCATGCGTGTGGATTCAAACACGTTAAGACGGAACCAAGAAAAAGCTTCATACTCATCAAGTAGCTCAGCACGCACATGATGTACACCAATCAGAAGTACGGGACTGATAAGCGGCTACTCGCGAGAGGGAGAGTTGCAAGTTAAGGCAAGAGTGTGACAAGAGAGTTCGTGCGAACGAAACCGTAAATACGTTTTGAATGAAAACTGCTGAAAAGTTGTGTTCCATACTCTCGTATGATGCGGTTTCGGAGCTCTCCAGACAAAGGAGATTCTGTGCATGAACTGTTTTACAATCCAGCAGCTATTCTCGCTTAAACACGGACTCGGTTTCGACACTTCTTCCGAAGGTACTATCAGAAAGTTCCTCAAACTCGCATTCTGGGAGGCGATCAAGTGCAAGTGTACAATGTGGACAATAGAGCCAGTGGTATTTTCGACCATTATGAAGGGCAAAAGCAAACGCACGATCACGAAGTTGAACAACGAGGCGATTGATTGCTTGGACGGTATGGAAATCTGGACTGGACAGAGGTCAGCCCGATGCAGTGTGCACAAGTTGCAACATATTCTCATTTACGATGGTTTTCATGATGCACTGGCTCGATTTGAAGGTGGTTGACATGGTGATGACACCCGATAATGTAATCATGCTGGGAAGCTATGCTATGCCACGAACATTACTCGGCAGCTGGAGATAAGCGCGAATATCTCTACAAACACGTAAACTAGGCTGCTTATTCAATAGAGCATTTCAGCGGGAGGTGCGATTTGTGTTAAGGTTTTCGAAAACGGCTTCACGCAGCATTGTGAATCTCCTAGTGACATTGAGCAGCTTTTCGAAGCTCTACTGAGAATCTTGCACTCAGTTATGAAGCCCGAGCCCATCACATTGCTCTCCACCATGAGATTAGCCGATTCCAGCTTCATATAAGAACGGCAATTGCATCTACAATTGTAGACGTATCCCCTTTCTATCCGACACTAAATCAACATCAAAAACCAATCACGCATCATAATGAGCCAATAGGTCACCGCACGACTCTAGACAACGTGCTGCAATTGGGCTTCCTCATCAACGTTGCCCCGGGTTGAATCTCCTTTTCGATCAAACCATTGGTTCACTCCAAGACAGCCGGTAACGTTTTGACCAGATGCACAGCCTCGTCTAACTCCTTCATGCAATTTAGCATAAGCTCCTTATAGACAGTCAAGACGTCAGCCACCTCTTCATCTATGAGACCAATCCTAGTCGAAAAGTCGTCGACTCACTCGATCACATTCTCCATCCTCAACTCCAAGTTCTTCTGGGCCTACATAATTGATTTGACTACATAGGGTTGATCATCTTACTCGAACTTCCTATTGAACGTCATGTAGAATTGAGCTTTTGAGTTTGGATATTGGGATTGGATGGGATAGATTTTCGTTACCTAGCTGCAACATGAGTGTGCTGTACGCTCAACATTCAGTTCCGTTCTCAACGCAGCTGGTGCAGGCTTGACTTCCAGTGCAATATTCGCCAAGAGTTGTTTCTACGATCCGTTCAACGTGGTAGTGAGTATTCCTACTGCCATCGCTCGTAGTAGATAATTGCTGGGGAGTGTAATGCCACCACTTTTGGGATTGGGTGGTGGAGTAAGGACCTGAAGCAACCCATTAATGCGTCAGTATTCATGAGTTTAGTGTAGAGCAGTGTACATCCTTATCCAGGAAGCCTGGGTTGTTCGCGCTCAACATCTGGAAAAGAGGTCCGAATGCGTATGTGAGCAACCCCACTTTTCTCGCCGCCCATCTTCTTAGCAGATTTTGGACTCTTTTTTTCCGTTGTTCCTGTCTAAGAGATTTAGCTTGATTCTGCTGAGCACATATATATTCGAGGTTCATTGCTTGATCAACCAGCTACTGTTTGCGTCTTCCGTGACTGCATCTTTAGAACAGCGTGATTTGTTGCCGGTGGTGTCGTAGTTCTCTATCCCGACTCCGATGATGTGGATGCTATCGTTGAGTCTAACAAGCTAGGACTCTCAGCAGCAATTACAGCGATAGCAACCTTCACGGTAGTGTAACTCAACTTGATTCTTTATGTGCATGACTAGTTCATAATTTGAGCAGAAGATTGGATAATGAGCTTAGAAAAAAGAAAAGTAAGTACTCCCTACCACATTCGTGCCGGATTCTAGCAGTCACTGTTGAATTGAAAAGTTCAACACCCTAGCTTTTACTTTTCGCCCAGACCTCTTCTCCGAGCGATCATTGAGCACAGTACCACCATCATCCATACTACCAAGAGGAGGAAAAGGGGGTGTTGTTGAGGAGAGGGGTGAAGACATACTCAAAGGAAAGGAAATCTCTTTCAGCGCCACAGTGTCACTTCATCGCATTGTGTACGCCTCTTAATATGCTACTGCAAGACAAATACCATATGCCACAACGCAGATGCCCCAGAACTTAACTTATCGCAGTCGACCTCCACCAAAGACTTAAACCCGAGAAACATTTGATCGCACGATTAATAGTGACTTTCCCACAATGGTGCAATCCGATAAAGCAAAATGTCGAAAATTCTACATATCGTGGGCTACAAAATGGAGCACAGTGATAAGTGTCAATAGATTATGTGGCGGGGCGAGGTGTGGAAGACTCAGGGGTGGGAGATGGGAATCGTCAATCAGAGTATGCTAGCCAAATACACGTGAGATCACCTGAACAGCGTTATGCACGTGATTCCACATCAACATTCATCTGCTAAGTCACGAACCAATACATATCGAGGATTCACTCCATTATTGCCTGACCCTAGAATGATCAAAGCTATTTCTTGAAGTTTCGTATATCTGACTCTGAGTCCTTTCACAATCTATGCGTCTCTTTCAATCCCAGTTTGTTAGCGTCATGACTGACTCAGATCTGTACTTGCTTCTCTTCAATCCGATGAGGAAAACTAGATCGTTTGCCTCTCTTCGAGAAGAAATCATTTCCATTCAGTAGATTAAGACATGCAGATCTCTACCAAACTGCAGACGATATTTCTTATCATTCACAGTTTTGTCAATGACCATCGTTCCGAGAATCTCATACTCCCCATGCCATCCTAGTTCCTACTTTTCGCCCAAACCTCTTCTTCCTCACTCTTCTCAGCTCCCTCCCTCAATATTCTTCCATCTCTCCAAATTCCTTCCCCACTTCCCCAACAACCTTCTTCTCCACCCTAAAACCCTCCTCTGCCTCCACCTCCAATGCCTTATACACCTTCACAAAATCATTTTGCATTTGCGCTTTCATCCTCACATTCTCATCATACCTCTCTATCTTCACATCCCCCATTTTATCATCCTCAACCACTTCAAAAGTCGGCTTCCTCAAAATCGATATTCCCATTCCTTCCTCACTATCACTCCCGTCTTCCATTCCTTCCTCGACCTCCTCTCCCTGTTTCACATGAAATCCGCAAACCTCATAGCCCATCCCATCTCCACACACCACCTCCACATTCTTCCACTGCTTTCTCCAATTCATATTTCAATCCATATTCACCTCCCTTTTCTCAGCACTTTCTTTGAATTCCCAAAGCGCATCACAATAGCAATATATAAAACCCACCTGCATATCCACTTCCTCAATTTCCAAGCCTTCTTCACTCTCATCTCTAATTTCCTCCACTACCTCTTTACCTCCCCTGCTGCTTGTAGACCTCACCACATATCGGGAGTCTTTTGCCGGCTTCTCCGGTTTGGGTGCCTTGTCTTTTCCTTCTTTGGGTATCTTATCCTTTCTTGCTTTGCTCGCCGCTCCTCCAGCATTAATCGCGGTGAAGCCCACGCTTACCATTGCTGCTCGTATTCCCACCTCCTATCCACCCCCCCCCCCTTTTATTATCATATTCCTCTTCTCTTCTTCTCATTTTCCTTCTTCCCC
>JWJA01005230.1:0-10377 GCA_000812885.1 Lanzia echinophila
GTCAAATGTGATCCAGTATCATATATTGGACTTCGCTTTTTATCCAGAAATACAATTTCCAACAAAAGTCGCTTCACTCGTAGCATGAGTTTCTTTTCATTTTTGGGGAAAATTTTGAACAAAACAATTGTCCCCAGCATTGGGGAGCAATCTACACATTTGTGAACTTTACATTCATTCATTCGGGAAATGAGGATATATGAGCGTAATCGCTGGTGGAATGGTATCCATCTACAATATTTTGTTTCCTTTGTTCTTCAATAGTATTCTTTCCAAGCCTTAGCACTAGGTAGCAAATGAAAAACTCTTTTCTAACAATAACAATGACTATGTGGTCGGTGACGGCACTGATTGCAACCCAGAAACATCGAATTGGAGAGCAGATCAGAATGATTTTGATTTACGACTAAGTAGAGTAAATAAGCACCATGTGAACATTCAAATTTGCAAAGAACCGTTGAGATGTAAGAGCTAGTTAATCATCAAGACAGAAATGGTTGCCGCACACCTGCAAATGCCACCACTTGGAAGTTTCTCAATTCTCCATCCCCCGTGGAAATCCAATAACCCAAATGTCTGGAGTTTACTACCTCTCTTGCAGGCCCACTATATGGGGACAAAACCCTACCATGAACCTTCCTAACGAACCAGCCTCATAATCGATATCTCAAGGTCCATATCCACTTAGCTGCATTTTGAACATCAGGAAATATAAATAAATCCACTAGTACATAGGACTCCATCTCTACTAATGAAAAACCGTAAAGTATAACACATATGACTCATGAATAAAAGGTTTTGTTATTGGGCGGGTATTAGTGAGTAAATTTGAATTATCATCGTCTAAAGATTGAAAATAGTGAATTTTTAGGTTCCTTGTCCTACGTAGGTACTGTACCCGAGGAGTTTTGTTGCATATCTGTAAGGTGAAGATGGGTTGTAGATGTGCAACAAAACAAACCTTTTTGTTGGAGTGATACGGTATTCACTTTTTTGATGGTGGATGGATGGATTATCATCTGAAATTGGCGAGCATGGACTTGTGATAGGTGAAATACATACGCTAGAAAGCCTGAGGAAGTCTTTTATTATTATTACCTATGTAGTCAAGAGGTTGGTTCAGTGTGTGGGAAACACGGTCATTATAGATTTGATGGGTTGGAATCTTGGTGTGTGATTTGTGGTGTGTGTGGGGTGTGAAGGTACAGATAATTAATATGGTTAAAATCTGTACAAAAGACTCACTTATTACTTATTACTCCCTCTGCAAGTATGTATGTATGTATGTATGTATGTATGTACGTATATAGGGATACTCCACCTCATTATATACAACCGTATATAATGCATGAAGGGGTACAAGTACGGGAGCCGATGCCCATAACCTAGTTAAAGGTACAGTGAATATTTATGCTTGCTGACATCAGTTTGATTTAAGCAATCTAGTGAATGACATCTAGCAACGATTGCACAATCAAGAAAATAAAACAATCACAAATTAACTGCTATCAAACTGGTTTAGCTTCAAGAAACATGCACATTTCAATACTCTGTTCGATTCCCATCATAGGGCTTCAAATTTTCGATACCCCGTTTTAACCTTTTGCCAAAATGCACCATTTTTTAATAGCCGCACAATAAGTTCCTCGCGTGTAAAAGCGTTGAAGAAAAACGCTTAGTGGCCGTACTAGCGATAACCCTTAATCAAAAGTAAAAATAAAGCGTCTACCGTAGTCTACAATAGATATCTACGGTACTAGCGAGCATACTAACTAACAATAGCGCTTCGAATTTGGCTTCAAAACTGCAGAGAAAAATGCCCAATATGGTAATTTCTATTGTAGAAACGTAGTGAATACCGTACTATTGTACCTTATTGTTATGATGATGATGCAGAAAATATTATTCGGTAAAGTCTATTGTGAAGTTATTGAATAATCGTGTGAATCAGGGAAAGTACCATATTATACTTTTTTTGCATAATAGCTCTCTCATACGGTTGTTATGCTATAAGTAGGAGTTCTCCCATCAGATTTCTCCTCTTCTTTTTCATTCCAGAAAAAAACTCTTGACTTCCCGACGAACGAAAACTCAACAGCTCGACAACTTTGTCTCAAGACTTCTTCGTTACTTCAAACCTTCACATCATTCTTAACTTTACGTTAACCAACACAACAATCATCATGTCTTCCTCTCAAACTTCTTCCAACAACATGAACGTCGAGGTCCAACGTGCTCAAGATTTGGAGGACATTCAAGCCCAAGCTGAGCTTTTCATTGCAGCTGATACCCCACGCGCTAGCATTGTAAGTTAATTCCATGAACACATCATGTCATCCCTCCCTGTTTACTAACATCTCGCAGGAGCGTGATGAAGTCGATGCCGATATCGTTGCTCCAGATATGGGCAACCCAGTCCACATCAAATTAGAGGGTAGCCCCCGCCCCCTCGTTGACAGATATCCATCGAACCCTGTCGATGGCCTCCCCGGATCCGGCTTGCCAACCAACATTGCCGATGGCATCCTACGACAGGAAGATATCAAACAAGAGAATGTCAGGAGCGCATCTCCAACGCCTGACTTTGCTGATTTGGCTCCTGGATCTCCTTCTCCGGCCCAAAACATCTCGGATGCTTCACCAATCCGTTCTGTTACTCCTCTTCACTTCAACGATGACGATGGCCTTCATTACTATGGCTATTCTCGCTCCCCTTCGCCAATCCAGTACAACCCCGATGGATCGCCAATCAGAGAATCAGTAGAGCCTTGGTCTCCAGTCCTCGGCCCCATCGATGACAACGATGACGGCGGAGTATTCCTTGGCAGTTCTCGAGACGTAACGCCTATCAATTTTGACGTCGAAAGGTCGCCAACTGGCTCTGCTACACCGGAGCTAGTCGACGCCGATTATGAAGGTCCCGAAGACCTTCACCAGTTTCGTTTACCTTCACCTGCCAATGTCAACGACGAGGTTGAAGCCTGGGAGCCTCAACACATGGCAATTCCCTTGCCAGATGTACGAGCTCGAGAAGAAATTCTGGAAGCAGGAATCGGCGAAATGTGGGCACATATCCAAAATCGGGATGTGTTGATTAACGACTTGACTGCACAAAGAGAGGGGTTACAACGCTATACCAACGAGCAGTTTCGTTACAGTTTAACGGCCAGCCGATACAACACCCAACTCACCGCTCAATTGAGGACAACAACAGCAACACTTCACCGTGCGAACATCGACCTACAGGAAGCCAATGGACATATCGCCACACTATCGCATATGCTCGTCGATTACCGCCAAAACATCGAGGACACGGAGGAGGATCTACGCGATGAACGCGTACGCCACCGCGATCTAAGTGAGGCGCACGAAAACATCTCCCTCCAAGCTGCAGCAACCAGGACCAAGCTCCTCCAACTGGCTACCGAAGTCACAGCCATCGATCACACCATTCCGCGCAACGAAACCACAGCTCGTACCGAGCAAAGAGCACTCGATGCCATCAACGGCAAATTCCTCGAGCAGAAACGGGACATCGAGGAGATACCGAATCTGAGGCGCATGCTCGATACCAAGGAAATGCGGATCCGAACTCTGGAGCGCGAGCGAGATGAAAAGGCCCGAGCTGAGAAGACTTCGAGTTCCCAGAGTCGTATGTTTGAGAAGATGCATAGCAGAGAGGTTGGAAGGGTCAAGAGACAGCGCGAAGAAAACGAGGATTTGGAAGCGCAATTGTATGAGGAGAGAAGGAAAAGGCAAAAGGTTGAGAGGGACTTGGAGAAGTGGAAGGCGCTGGCTAAAGTGAATGGTCAGATTGGAGAGAAGAAGGGAGAATTGAACGCTTTGTTAGCGGATAACTAGTACTCTTGTACTGCGGCATGGATCACACAACACGATTCATGGAGTTGCTGAACCTCACTGAGGACGTAGGCAACTATGGTTGAGAGGACCATTGTCAGGAGTTAACGAGGCTAGTTAGGTTTTAATGGAAATTGTTTCAAAATTGTCAATATCATCTATAACGGGTTCGGGTTCTTGTATGTAGCAGGAGGGGTAAAATGACAATGAGTTTTGGAATTTATGAGTTGGCACTTGCCATTCATCACTATGTATCCGGCAATTGCACTTTGTAATAAAAACTATCAATGACAATTCACTAAACATTTGGCTTACATCACGATTGCTTGATACCTAGATATTATCATGCGTGAAGTGAAGCAAGTAGTATACAGGGCCTCAGCCAAACGTCATGCTCCCGCATTGATGCTATTGAGACATATCTAATGAAATCGTAAACCGGCTTCCCTCATCATCCATACCATTCGCCAATCCCATTTAAACCAACTCGCTCGTAACATTCGAGAATTCTCCCTTCTCCAATTTCGTCTTCCAGAATATAGGGTTGGTATCGTTGAAGCCATGCTTGACCCATCCGTCCTCCTTGACATGGTACAAATTGATGAATCCTCCAGAGTAAGCATCTCTGTGCGTAGCAGCCAAAATCGATCGTCTCCCCAGTTCCAACGCTGCCTCTTCGCTCAAGTCATATGAGTATTCAGCATCCAATACACCGTATGCGAAGGTCTGACCAGATCCAACACAGAACAGGTTTCCGCTCAATCGGGTTCCGTCAGAATCGATGTAGTAAAGTGCAGGGCCTTCCTCCTTGGTAACACCAGCGCACATGGTACCCATTGATAGACCCATACCCTTATATCTGTAAACGAGGTTTGCGAGGATTTTGGATGCGGCTGCGACCGAAATTCGGCGTTTGTGGCGGAGTTCGTGAAGTCTGCATTGCATTCCCAGGTATGCGAGCCAGTATTGACAATCCTGTGAATCAAAAAGTCAGCTTTGAATGCTGATTGAAATGGTATATCCGTTAGCAATTGAATTGGAACTTACAGCAGCACCACCAGCCATTGTGCCCAATAAACAATTATTGATCTCGATAACCTTCTTTACAGTTTGACTAGCAATCCAGTTGCCTGCCGTGGCTCTCGAATCGGTTGCTACGATAATACCACCCTGGAATCTGAATGCTAGTGTAGTAGTACCGTGAGCGATCTTGATGGGACAGTTTGGGTTTGCGTGGTCGTCAGTTGCAGCTCGCAGCCAAGCGGAAGGCTAAGATCGTGTTAGCAAATGGTTCATTTGACACAATTATATGTTTTGCAAATGTACAAAATACAGCTTCGATAATGGGTTAACATACATGTGCGACCGGTGGCATGGCGAACTTTAACGATAAGCCTGGAGCTGGTTGGCATAGCTCTAAGTCCTCATCTTGAGGTGCCTCCTTCTGGTACAATGGTGTACTGTATTGTGCTACGATGGAATCCATTTTGAATGTGCAGATGTAATTCTGGTGTTAAAATGGTAAATTGGGTATCTTGGTTGGGGTAAAGAGGTTGCTGCCGTGGATGGAATTGATGTTGTCGTATCGATAGCTTCAGGCAGCTTGCACTCGCGTCAGCGGTTGCCGGCGGAATGAGGCCTTGGAGCGGCCGAGTCACGTGGTGATCTGTTTTGATTTCCTTATTAGCCGCGCGCCAAAAACCTTAAATCTTTCAACATCACCTCACCAGTTGCGAGTCATAAAATTCGATTTCTTCTTATCACAGTTGTCATACTTGGACCTATCTAGGTACGATTCTGCATTCCGCAAGAAGCACTCTCAAATTCCAATCGCGGTGAAGCTCAATTATGTGGTATATGCTGCGTACCGCAAACGATTACCGCCGACTTTAGAACAAAGCATTTTGAATATCTAATTGCCAAGAAATTCGCCGCTCCAGTTTAGGCAAAGTGCCGCGATCATTTGAAAGAAATGTCATATTCATATTTCTAGAAGCTTTGGCAAAATATCTTGGCGTCCGACTTCTGGAATTTTGAGTCTAGAATTACTAAAATCAGCCATGGCCGAAGCTCAAGTCCAGAGACATTTTGACATCTTCATCCAGGCTCACTACAAATGTGGACCGTTTTAAGTTATCTCGAGACTTAATGTTCCAATTTTTCATTCCTACTTGAATTACGTTTGCGTTACTGTTATGCCAGCAATACTAGCCATGCGGTTGTGTCCCTTGCTGGCTGCTATAAATTGACTTTTCTCTTGGCCATTAACGACGAGTGTACGTTCAAGATCATTATTGAGGTCTTAGTTGAGTAGTATATGACGCAGGTGTCGGCAAACTCCACCAGATATTTCATCGCCTCAGCCATTGTGATGTAATTCTCGTCTCGTACGATAGTTTACTGATATGCTATCACCCAGTCAGTAACTCGAAGTCCCTTCGCAGCTTACAGAACAAAGGAACAATCTCAGCGCCTATGATGTAATAACTATGCAATAACTGATAAGGCTCTGTTTTCCCAAATGATTGGCTAGAGATGCTAATGTTATTGGCTGCTATGAACAAAGAACCCTTGTTCATTAGATCGGTGTAGTTCCGCACATCTCCCTCTGAAATTCACATCCTATACATCGTTTCACAATTCTGGAACACTCTCAGAAGGATAATTGCCAAAACAGTGACGAGCCAAGGTAGCACACAAGTAGAGCATTTTATCATCCAGTCTAGAATTCCTAAGTCGTTAGACACATCATTCAGCCCGCACATACGGAAAAATATAGTTACCAAGGTGTCCGACTTGACAAGTTCGCAGTCACAACTGCACCTCCCACCAATCAGTTCTTTCATGAATCTCATCTCAGGAGCTGCATCGCGTTTGACATGCACTGGCAACCCCCAGCACAGTACTTGTGACTGATATTCCGGTCGGAACCTGTGCGTAAATATTTTTGGGCGTCTGATCAAATGATTCCAAGCGCTTGCATCTTTGTACATCATCTGGGATTCCGGTATTATTGCCGCCAGTAACACCGCAACCATGTTGTCACGTCTCGAACGCCACAGGATCCGGGAAGTCCGTCGGTACTATAATCGATCTCCCAGCGACCCGGCTCTCATGGATGAAAATTCAGAATCAGGATCCATCTCTGCCTCTGAAACTACCCAGATATCCAGTCCCAATAGTACACTAACAGCTTTAATGCAACTTGTCGCATGTAGGCTTGGCATGAGCAGAGCTATGATATCTGTCATAGATCAAGACGCACAGGTAAAGAAAACCCGAACATTTGTTATATGCCTTCTGCTCACTCCTTCCTAAGTATTTTCTCGCTGAAGCAACGAAATCTTTGAATCTATCGGACTCGACAAAACATGCCCCGGGAGACGATCTGTGGATAGGATGTGGAGGGTAAGCTCAGTTCAGTCATCGACCAGTATCATTTCTGTTTTATCTAACAATGTCTTCAGGACCGTTCGTAGCCAGGCATTATGCGCTGTAAGTGGTCTTGTGTTCTGAATTTATATGATGATCTTCGCTAAATGACCATTCGTAGTACACCATCCAAGAAACTCCCGAACCTGACAACTATGCCTGTTTCTGCGTACCAGACTTGCCCGCCGATCCTAGATTCTATAATCTTCCGTATGTTGCAAGAGGGCCAAAATTTCGCTATTACGCTGGCACGCCTCTCATCAGCAAGACAGGATTTCCAATAGGCAGTGTTTTTGTCGTTGACCCCAAACCACATCCTCCACCAACCAAGGCTGAGCTCGAGTTTTTGGGTACAATGGCACAAAATGCGATGGACTATCTCGAGATGAAACGAGAGAGTGTTCAACTCCGACGAAATGATATCATGTCGAAAGGTTTGGCTGCATTAGTTGAAGGCCGTAATACCATTCAAACTCCCGAGCTTGCTTTCGAGAAGCGAAGAGCTACAATTGACAAGGGAAATGAAGGAAACATAATCGATATTGATGTGGTGGATTCTTTAATGAATGGACATGACCCTTTCACCGCAGTGGCAGCGCAGTCGTTGAACAACATTCCAGTTTCCTTAACCTCACCACCCATTGACAAGACGCTACTCACGACTGATACTGTCTTCCAACCGACAGGCCAAAAAATAGAAGGTCCAGATACTCATGAGCGTATTCTGTCACGAGCCGCCAATTTACTTAGGGAATCTCTCGACGTTGATTACACACTTTTTCTGGATCTTAACATTGGGTTTTCGCCCGATACAGACGATCCGAAAGATATCGATAGCGAAGCCAACGGTTCCTTAGAAGGGGCAACTAAGAAAAGTCATACAGCTCGGCCATCTATGATCCGCACTATAAGTGCCCGTGCGATGAATGGGCAAACTTCCATGTCAGCAAACATCAAACGTGGGAGTGAGTCAAGCGTAGCAAAAGTCCGGAGCTTCTCGACACGCATATCATCCTCTTTGACTGCTCGGAGCTTTCCTAAAGATTTGTGCCAGATTCCATTCGAAGGAGACCTGAAGCGTTTGTCCCACACATATCCTAACGGGAAGGTGTGGACTTTTCCTGACTATGGCGCGGATTCCTCGTCTGAGGATGAACCTGACGTTGCGGCCTCCAAAGCAATCCACCGAATCAATATGGATCGCAATATGATTAAAAAATGCTTTCCTGGAGCGACAGAGGTTTTATTCGCACCTCTTATAGAAGCTGGTACTGGAACGCCAATTGCTGGCTGTTTTGCAGTGAATTGCAAATCACTACCGGTATTCGCGTCTGACTCGGAAAGGGCCTTTGTGCACGGATTTCTCAACAGTGTATCGATTGAGTACAACCGTATCTCAATAGCAGCTGCCAATCGACAAAAAGGGGACTTTATATCCAGCATATCTCATGTAAGTTGTGATTTAACTTCTATGTAACATTCCCAAACTTAATCGAAGCCTGTGGAAGGTTACGAAGGTATCATAAGGGAAGGTGTAGCAGTCAGCAAAGCTTGTGCTAGTCTTACTTACCTACGTTTATGAAATGTTTGCTGACAAGGAGTGACTGCTCTAGGAGCTGCGATCACCACTTCATGGAATTCTAGGTTCTGCTGGTAAGCATTTCTCGTTGACCCTCCTTCATATATGTTTGCTGACATCGTATATAGAGCTTCTTAGCGAAACAATCCTTGACAAGAGTCAAAGCGAACTTTGTTCTACCATAGAAACATGTGGCCGGGTACTCCAAGAGACGTTGATGGATGTCCTCGAATATTCAAAGGTACGATTTCCACTTATACCAATCTTAGAATCAGTTCATTGCCCCTGGCTACCTTCCTTCATCTTTTGGTCCACCCGCATGAACCTCCAGATGCTTTGAAACTGATTGCCATTTTCAGATCAACAAACTCCGGAAAGATAATACCGACCTAGAGAACACTGCATCTAAGCGTATATCTCGGAACCATACTGACACTGGATTAACTTATGGTGAGATCGTCTCGGATCTAAAGCCTCGCGAAGAGGTCGTTTTGGATGTAGCTCGAATGTGTGAGGATTCCGTTGCAATTGTTGCAGCTGCATATCCACATCGCAAATCTTCAAGCTCGGGTATTTATTACGGCGTGGCACAAAAGCAACCCTTAGGTGACGTCGTTACCGTTTCTATGGATATCGCTTATCATGATTGGAATTACTTTTGCTCCCCAGGATCTCTACAAAGGATCGTCATGAACTTAGTTGGGAACAGTCTAAAGTATACAAGTTTTGGTTTTATCAAAGTAGCATTGTGGGCCGAAGACGCCAAACAGAACCCGCAAAAGTTTGGCACACCTGTCGACACGGTAGTTTTACAGGTTAGCGATAGTGGAAAAGGGATTTCTCGGGAGTTTCTCAAGAACAAGTTGTTCACGGCATTTTCTCAAGAATCGTCTCTTGCTCCAGGAACTGGTAAGTAACATTAGTTTACACGGCATTCCAGTCAACTGACCTTTCAAAACAGGACTCGGACTTCACATAATCAATTCTCTCGTTCAGATGTACAATGGAACTATCGATGTACAAAGCCAACTTGGACAGGGAACCACAGTGACCGTTAAATTACCACTCCGAAAAGCCGCACATAACCTTGGAATCACTGGTCCCTCAGCCACATCTCTGAAAGACGACGTTGTGAAGCTACGAGGTATGCTCAAGAAGATAAGCAATCCCACATTTTCGACTCACGGATTCCTTTCCGATGCATCGGACTCAATCGGGGCATCTTTACACGAATACCTCACCCAATGGTTCGACCTTGGCTATTACGTGGGCGGCGAAAATTCCACCAATATCGCATTTGTCAACGAAAGCGAGTACGAAGGAACCTTATCTATGTTAGAGAGCAGCCAGAGACTATCATACATCATTCTAGTACGAGCCATTGCCAACAAAAACCGGCCCGTCTTCCCCGGACCAGCCTACAGCTTGCGCGTACCGATCGAGATCCTCACCGTACCATTTGGTCCATGCAAGCTTACCAAAGCCCTGCTATCACCCAGTCAGTAACT
>JWJA01005231.1:0-13594 GCA_000812885.1 Lanzia echinophila
TTCTAGGCCCCGAATTATTGGATCATCTTTCATCGAGTATCCCTCTAGGACTAAAGCTTGGAGAGCGAAGTGTTGTACTGGTGCATATGCTTGCCATTCTCCAGTGACTTCCTGATGGTTCAATAGCCATTCCGTGCATTTCCGCAGAGAATATCTGCGAAGCGAAGGCAATAAACAATCAATGAGCCAGAGCCCCTTATCTGCTACTGCGAAAGCAAAGGAAGTTAGATCCGTGTTCCAAAGAGACCATAAGCCAGGAGTATAGGGTACCATCTTTTCGGAAGGGTTGCACCACAGCTCATCCAAGAAATCACTCTTCTTGTCCGGTGGATGATGTGGTGTTGTAAATTATCCCACTTTGTAATATTATACGCCTTACGATCCATTCTAGCACACATAGATCCGAACTCATCACATTAAGGGTAAATTGTCGACATTAAATGATCTTCAGTACATCAAGCGTTGTCGACGAAAATCTCAGCTCTGTCGTAAGGTAAGGTGCACATCCACGCGATGCGGGGCGGATAGATGTTGGCATCATGGTTACCAATTATACCAATCTAACATGTATAAGCCAGATTATTTAAGTGCTCCTTCATCTCAGATTGAAAGGCGCTCAAAACATCGCCATGATTTGCAAAACCAGAGGCTGGGCGGCATTAGCTTCTCTTGTCGTGCTCACGCCAGCTACAACAACACAAAAGCCTCTGAACCCGAATTTTGAGGAAGATGCATCTGCAGAATGCCATAATGTGGTCAGTTGAGAAATTCTAGTGCCCTTTCTGTACTTCCAAGACAGTGTAACTTACTATCATAACAAGTGCTCGTCATTACTTACCGAAGCTCCATCAATAACGAATTACCCCGACATTCCGCCCGCTTTCTTTGAAGGCTTTCTCTCTGGACAGCAAGCAGAAGTTCGTCCTGCTTGCTTCATTACTCCTACTACAGCCCAGGAAGTTTCGTATGTCGTAAAACTTTTGTCCAAGTGGAATTGTCCATTCGCAATAAAGAGCGGGGGGCACGCCTTGTTTTCAGGAGCTTCCAATGCTCCTGGCGGTGTCACATTAGATCTCCAACACATCGACAATTTGGATATCAGCGATGATCTAGAGACTGTAAGAATTGGTACGGGGAATCGCTGGTCCAAAGTATACGATTTTTTGGATCCCTTGGAGAGAATGGTCACTGGAGGACGAATAGCAAGCCTTGGTGTAGGTGGATTCACTTTGGGAGGTGAGTTGTGTCTGGATTGCTTCGTCTAGCAGATAAAAGTTGATATCATCGATCTTCGTATTGACCCCTGGCATTATAGGTGGAATATCATTTATCTCTAGGAGGCATGGTTGGGCAGTTGATAATGTACAAAACTACGAGGTGGGTTTTTTCGATAATTGTGAGATCAGAAAGCTTACAATATGAACAGGTGGTCTTGGCAAATGGATCAATCATCCAGGCTAATCTTGAAACTTCCAAAGACCTTTACTTTGCCCTCCGTGGTGGTGGCAAAAACTTTGGCATTGTGACCAGGTTTGATATGAAAACTTATCCCAACAAACCTATGTGGGGAGGCTTCAGTATCTTCCTTCCTTCCGATCTGCAGTATTACTATGGCATCCTCAACATAGATCGATCTTTTTCTCTTACTCGTGGCTCCATCATCGATCATATCGTTACCCCTATAACCTCGATAGTTTGCAGATTAGGGTACTGCGCGACTTTAGCCTCATTCGCGTCTTCACTACTTGAGACAAGCATGAACGACGATATCGACGCTCAGAGCTATGGATTAATAGTGTTGCTTCCTTACGTGCGGACTTATGCCTTTATCACACAGCTTAATCATGGGGGAGGACTCTCGAACCCAAGTGCTTTTGAAGCGACACTCAAAATGAAACGAATCTATTCTACGCATCGCCTCACAAATATGTCCCAACACACTAAAGACAATGGTGGGGAAACTTCTGAGTATAGAAGAGGAATGCGGTATGCTCACCATCCCCGATATGACATCTATTAATATAAAGTAAAGTATTGATACTGATCAGTCAACAGTCAGTTATACGAAACTGCCACTTTCCATCACCCCACACCTGAACTTCTTGTGGAATTCATGAAAATATTCATTGAGGAAGCCGAAATCTTGAAAAATACCGATGCAAGTGCGGTTTTTCTTATGCAAGCTATACATAAAGAGTCGATTCAACAGTTTTCGAAAAATGGAGGCAATCCACTTGGGATTGGGGAGGGCGAAGGTCCATTGTTCCGTAAGTCCTTGAATATCATCACATCCTATCCAATCCGCGAATCTAACCCAACTGCATATGAAAAGTTATCAGCACGGCGATTGGTTGGTCTCATGCAAAATACGATGATGTTATTGGGAATGCGAGTAAGAACATCATTGATAGAGTTGTGACCAAAGGAAAGGAAATGGGCGTACACCATAGATACATATATCAGAATTATGCAACGAAGCATCAGGATGTCTTTGGGGGTTATGGAAAAGAGAATCAAGAGAGGTTGAAAATGATTCAGAGGAACGTGGACCCGGATGGAGTCTTCCAGAGATTGGTACCTGGGTATTTCAGTCTATGAGATAAACAATAAGATTATAGCCTGTATCTACAGGTCACTCCAACGGGAGATACTATTTGTTGGTGTTTACAATAATCTTCTGAATTGCTTTGTTCAGCAGACGGGTTCGTTCCTTAGTCTATCACGACAGTTAGTGCAGCCTTATGAGGAAGTATAAGATTATACGCATACATGGGGATGACTGGAGAAAAGTTCTAGGATAGAGGAATTGCGCGACAGTTCTTCTACTCGTAGACTAGAATCTCTGCCTGAGCTTACTTCGCTCATCTGCTCGTGAACGCTTGCTGCATCCCTGATGTCATAACCAGCTTTCGCCATGACCGTCAATCCGATATAGTCCGCTTCAACCTCTTGTTTTCTGGAGGCGCTTGCCATGAGAGCGACCCATGGCCATCCGTAGAGAATACCAGCAAGCGATATTATCGGAACATAAATGCCAATGAGAAAACATAGCATAGAGGGGTATACTCCGATCTTGACAATAGAATGTAGAGTCTTCCTTTCTCCGCTATGCCTTGCCATGACATGAGCAATCTCGTGGGACAGAACTGTTGCAAGGTCATTTCTATTGGTTAAAGCTTTGAATATCCCACTGAAGACAAAGATTGTTCCATTGGGAAGCACCGATGCGTTCATGATATCTAAGACCTGTTAGAACCGGAATTTCTGTATATCGAAGCAATCTTACTCGGTGATCGAACGACAAATACCTCCCATGCCACATGATCCATACCAGCATGCTTTAGCAGCTCATGAGCGACTTCTCTAGCTTCTCTCGTGAGAGGATGATCGTCTTGAAGGATGAGAGGCCGGTATTTCTCTATAAGCTGCTTTGCGATTTCGTTTGACTCATTGGAGATTACCTCATCCGCAAAGTAATTAAATTGCTTCCGTCCCGAGATGACGACTTCTTTTCTAAACGGGTGATAAAGAACCAATACTCCAAAAATCACGACACCTAGAACGCGAATGCCCCATTTACTTCGGCGAGGTGCATGATGAACTAAGTCCCATAATTTGTTGGCTGTAGGATGCTGTGGGGAAAAGATAATTCCCTGAGACGTGACTATTGTCTTTTCGGTCCAAGGTACGTTGAAATCAATTGATAACCTAAGAGGGGTCTTGCCTCTAACGATGTTGGGATCGGGAACACGTCCAGTGAGACGAGAGTATTCTGCTGTCCAGGACTGAAGAATCGTAAATGCTTCACGTTCTCCACCGCTGGTACGCGGGAGTTCTATGCGATGGAGCCCCTTGGATGGTATATGGGTGGACTTCGATGCAAAAAGTCTAATCCTTGGTATAGCTCTTTTGTCGGTGCAAACGAAGTCGAGATTTATGGTTCGAATTGGTCGTGGAAGTCTAATCGACGCAGAACGGAAATTCATCTTGCACCATGTTTTGTTGTAATAAATGAACAACGACAGTTGGAAGTCTTTACAGTGCCTATACACTGCATTAGTATCTTTTGAGAGGCTACTTATGGGTTAGTACATGCAGTTTCAATTTTTCTACATTTGAAATGGAGAATGCCGTTAATTGCAAAAGCAAATTCCAAAAAAAAAAAATGACTTGTCGATTTCCGCTCGCTATCAGAATTGTACAAGACCGAGCTACTTCTTTAGGTCCTTTGGCCGAGGCCCTTGCAGAAATGCAACTTTATCCAGCGCCACCAACATGTATATTGGAAAAATTGTAATAAAAGACGCGCCCACTTAAAAATGACCATTTTAAACACCACGATCGTACCACATACTGCAAAATGCGGATTTTCACGCAGCAAAAATCGCGACCTTTACTCTCTAGACATCTGAGCAGGGCGCGACAAGAATTCGTACGACCTATAGCTAATAACCATGGTCTACGGACACAACCGCAAGTTGCTTTTCCGCGGATGGCACCGCAACCATCATATTCGAATATGATTTGGTCTGAGCATTGTCGTCGAGTGCGGTGGTCAGCTTACATGTGTGCGACATGCATCATAGGCGGGTTGGCATATGCGTTTTGGCACCTTGAGAAATCCCCCGTGTCAGGTCGATACCGTTTGATGTTTTATTCGCTATCTGATGTCGAAATGAAGAGAAATATCGGAGAATTTAAAGCGGGTAGCCTACTTGGGATATCGGATTTGGATGGGTTCTTCCAAACGTATATTGATGAAGGCCAGAAGGGTGACGCACAGGATGCAGTTGCTCGTGTTTTTAGAAGTCTGTGTCAATCTGCTGAAACATTGCCTCAGTGGCAATCGGCTTTGGGGTGGGTGCCAAAATTCCACCTTATAGGTAGGCTCTTAATCTTAGTCTCATTTTCTTCAGTGTCCGAACAAGGACTTTGCTAACTACTTGGCCAACAGAGCAAGTATTCTTTTTCGACGCTTCCCCGTTTCCTGGTCGAATTTTTATTTCCTCGGGTACACTCACACAAATACATTGCGACGAAGTGGATCTTGCCACATCTATCAGCCATCAACTGGCTTGTGCCATACTTAACCAAACTGGCGAAACAATCTCATTCTTCAGTTTCTCTCGAGTTGCCATAATACCGGCTCCAGTGCTTGGAGTTCTAGCCATCGCAGCGAGGCAAATGATATGGCCCGCTGTTGTATATGCTCTTTTCTCTGGCATCATTTATAAATCTGGACAGCAGATTGTATTCAAGAAGCAAGAGAATGAAGCCATCGTGTTAGGCTTAGATATCATGAGAGCCGCAGGTTACGATGTCACAAAGGCAGATCGATATTACGTTCGAAAGAAAGAGGGCCTCATGTTGTTGATAGATGGTGCCAAGGCACAGAGCATCGCTGCTACAAAGTCGCGAGCAAAGGTAAGTCACTCAAAACACATGAACATCGTGGAGTTACCTCATACTTACAATGGTTAGGAGATGGACTCGCTTGTTGAAAAGCTTCGAGATGTAAGTTAAGCCTAACCGGTCTTCTAGATTCGGATACGAGAATTACTGCTAATGAAAAACAGCAAGTGAAAATATGCAACAGTAATATTAAGGCTGTGCATAAATACGTCCAAGCTAACAAAATTTTGCCATTATCGCAAGACCAGGGTTTCAAACCATGTACGAACGATACCAAAGGTTAGGGTAATATTTATTAGCAGCATGCTGCATGAGGAACAACATTGATACTTGGAACATAAGGACTTCAACAAATACAAATCTGTTAACATCTTGGAGCCATAAATTCGTATGTATGCACCATTCTGTGGTAGAGAATATCGCTAGCATCAAAATAATATTTCAAGTACTTGAGTATTCGAAGTTCCGAATCCCCCAGGTTTAGAGACCTGAAATAGAGGGCTTACATTATTGCACATCCCTTGCTACTCGAGTGTCGGGTGACTTGAGAAGCCGCGAGCAGTAAACGTGCATTACGAAAAGCTTTCTAATTTCCGCTGGCTCAATCTTTTTTACTGGCGTATCAATGGTGGCCCACTATTATATGTTCCAAATCTTGATTTTGGTTTAGTAAAGCTGTTTCCCATGGGCCTATCCACACTCACACAGTCGTGTCTAAGGTGTGCTGACTGCTGTATTGCTACTGTGCAAGATTACTGCTAGTTGAATATGGGGTACTGTACTTGTTGAAACATGTTCCAGTTTATGCTGCAAGTGAGTGGATTAAGTAGGCATAATTTTCATTAAGATTATCTTGGCGGGATCTAGATTCGATTCCTCTTGCTCTTTTTCTCCTCTTGCAACCTATCGCTTATCGCTTTGGCAATTTTGAGGAAATGTTTTCCCACCCCTCTTAAAGGTTGCGCAGGCGTTTTCTAAACCATCTCACGGGTTCTGTTATTTTTCCCCGGAGTGCAACCAGCTCTCAAAAGGTTAACTACAGTAATCTAAATGCAATAGAATACTGTAGTGGGTGTGCCCATTGGCCCCATTCATTCCTTGTGCAATAATACCGATGCGGCCGTTGCCATAAAACACATCTATAATTATCATTTCATCAAACAGTAGTTCCTTTTTTTTTCATAGTATCTATTTACAACAAAAAGCTTCGCTGATTTTGGAATTGCTCATAGCCTTAGTTTCCTTCCCTTAAGTCTTCTGCAGGTCAGCTTCTCTTGGGAATTGCTATTGGGTTCCTCAGCGGATTGATGGAGTTTTGCATCATGTTAGCTCTATCGCACTCATTGCCATCTTCATTCTCAATCGTTACATCCGTCTGGACATGAATCGCAGTTCCATCTTGGTCTACCCCATGACCGTACATCTCTATCGATTCGTTGCTATTGTGCAGACTTTGATCCTGTTTATGGTGAGGCTGAGTTGTCACTAGATCGTCACTCATACGTCTATATGAATTTCTGGGACCAGGTATGATTTTGTTGTGCGAGTTTGCTGATCTCGAGTTCGCGGTGACCTTGGAGCGCCCGTTACCGTAATATCCGATACTATAGTCGTCATGTGGAACAACAGTTGATGAATTCTTGTTTTTGAAGTAATGTCTGAACAGAGGCTGGAGAAGCGGGAGATTGCCGCAGGTTATGCCGATCGCTTCTTCCATATAACTCCAGACACCGGCTTCGACTTGTGTGAATTCAAGGTCGGTAATATCGATAGAAAATAAGGCGATGAGACGAATTATACTAGTTATAATAACACTATGATTGTTAGGCGTACTGTTTTCCACTTTTGGATTCGGTGAATGGTTTGCATAACCACTTACAAAATCCCAACGGCGAAGATACCGATCAATGCAACCTTCTTCCTTGGGTTCATCTGCAAGTGAAATATCATAGGCACAGGCATGAATAGGATAAAACAATCTCCTACAAAACTGAGAACTCCATTTGTGAAGGATATTGTCTTGAGTGCGTTTGGTACACAGTGTCCTCCTTCAATTGATTTATCCCAGAAAAATGCTACCGGAGTACATTCGAATGTACTGGCGCCCAGAGCTCCAATCATCCATAGTATCGTATAGATCCAGATTGCCCACGCGTATCTTATGAACTTCGGAGTTGGAAAGAGGCGTACGTAAAGGAGGATGATGGATGTTTTGAGAAACACAAGACAAAATGGTTGAAATCTTTGGATCAACCATATGGACTTTTGGGCGCATTAGTGAGGTTCAAAGGAATGCAGAGTATTGCATACAAAACTAAGCTTCTTCGCGTCTAGCGAGCTAACATCGACCTTATGTTTTCCCAACCCTACAGTCAATCCTATTGGGTCTTAGCTAAGCCTTCGTGAGGGGAGTGCGGAAAAGGATATATTGTGAAAACCACTTACCATATAATTGGAGAATCCCACCAGGTTCACTGAAAAGTAATGCAAGTCCCATAAGATAGTCCTCTGACTGAAATCTGGCGATAGTCAGACGCTTTGCGAATAACCTTAACACATAAGAGCCATGCGATAGGATAATCATGAGGACCGTCGTCACTATCACGAGATTTTTCTTCCCCTCCACCCCAAGGTTGTCAAGTTCTAAGGTCATTGCGAAACAATACCGTATTGTCAATACGGACGGTGTACGTCTGAGAATTCACGATCCCAGCTTGAGCCGTCAAGTGGTTCGAGTTTCTGGCCAAGTTCAAAAGACAACAGAAGAACTTAATTTGTTGTGGATGACCCTCTTCCTTATACAGGACCACGCAATGGTTATTCCCCCCCTAGCGGAACTCCTTAAACACGGATATGTAGGTAAAGGGCCCGAGTGTTTATACAGATTGCACCTCACACTCTTGACCAAATCGGAGTTCTAGACATCTCATAAGTGCCGGTCGGGAAGGTGTACCAGAGAAGTCGATGCTCATTTTTCATGCAATCAAAGAGGAGGAATCTACTTGTGGCATTTTTGCCTTGAAGATTTTCATACGTGTATGGAAGGTAGAAAACACGGAATGGTCATTCCCACTTGTAGATCATGAACTGCAGAACTTTTCAGCTAGGTAATAGAAACCTCCACCCTCTTTTGGGTCCTTGCTCTATGCATTCGATGGGTTTGGTACTGACTCATGATGAACCTGATCAGCATGATTATAGGACATTTGCTCAACATCGGTGGCCAGTGACCACCGGCTACAGCTGATGCAATTTTTGCAAATAAGTTACCACCAGTCGTACGGTATTTGCTCAAGGTACTTCACGGCCTTGAGCGTAATTGCTTCCAAGAGTGGGCATTGCAATCAGAGGGTCCATATTTTTATACACATGGTGACATGGGTATGGAACCCATTGATGGAGTTTACGTGGACTCTAACCCTAGGCGCTAATCTTCTGCATCATTGCTTGGTATATAAAGTATCTGTACGAAATTCCTTGCTGTGAAAATATGTTAATGTCCAAAATCTATAATTCTGTTGATCATTGAAAATTGTGTCACTTGTGTCGTTATGGAAGTCGTGCCAAAATATTGCTTTCATTATATATTTTGCAAGTGGTACCAGGTCATTACTACAAAGTTTTAACGAATCAGCTCCACCCACTGTCGGTTTTAAGAATTAAATACAAATATTAATTGAAGCACACTGATCACTCCATGCCTCGCTGTAGATGTCTACTTCTAGCTGTCGGGTGATGAAGATCTAACCTCCTTACAGTCTTGCTCCAAGTAAAAATTGAAGGCCCACAGCGGGGACCCAATTATTTTCTACATACTGTAAATTAGTAAATTATTTTACTCTATGTATGGAAGAAGATCTTTACATAACATCCAAAAGCGAAAGTAATTAAAAGGCGAATTTTAGCAATTCTAGGTTTGTTATTTGTGTATATCTTTAAGCCCTCTTTCACAATCCACCACGCACAGCACCCCTTAATGCAACGATTATGATATGGATTTACTAATAGCGCTGTATGCGATTTTTTCATCCTCATTCATTACATGGTCGGGTGTTAGCATGGACAATACATCCTGGACTGGTAGCACAGTAAGAAGTTAGAAAAGCCACCCGCCATCTACAGGTCGGTATCAGTACGAGATTTTTTTCTGCGGAAATATACTTACTAATTATATATGAAAAAGGATCTTGACCCGGGTTGCCACGTGAGCTTCTAGAAATAAACTTGAAAGGTTGAAATAAGCTTCTGTTAATCACTAAAAAGTTTTTTGGCGCAATTTACTCCAATTTACCAAGAAATCATTCAGAGGGGGCGACAGTTTACTTGAAGATGAATGATAGATCTGAATACCAGTATTCGAATCCATGGCTTCACTTTATAAGTCAAGGTTCATCTGACGAATACTGTAGATCCTCCGGTTTTTGCCATCTCTGTTAAATTCTGTGTTCTGCATCCAATCATGTCACAAAAATCAGTATTTTACGAAGAAACTCCCTTTCCAGAAAAGTTCTCTGTCTGTGATCCACTAGTAATGGCAGCAATCCATTAACCACTCAAAGTCTGAACTTATTCTAATATATCCCTTTATATTGAAAGTCTTGATTGTTCAAATCTCACTCAAAATTTGTACCAACAACAAATTCAATTGCCGAATTAAGGTTGGACATTGAAGCCGCGTACCATTGGAACTTTTACAGCATTAAGCTCGGACAGCCTCCTCCTTCTAGATTCTATCTGATCAGAAAATCAAGTGCAAAATTGCGAAAGTACGAAGCTTTTAACCTCGCTTACAGTCAGCTCATACAGTATTCCTACATCGTACCCCGGGACGAGCGGCTCTAGATATATCATCCCTGAGCTAAATATCCCCACAAGTTGACTGAATTATCGGGAAAGCAACCGATTTCAGAAGAATAAATTTCCAGATCGCACGATGTCTCATCCCCGAATTGCTCGATAAATGGGGACACTACCCAAATCCCAAAATGTGATATTGGGATTTCATTGGAGCAAAATTACCAGATCCACCTATGGATGTTATACAAATCATTGTTGATCCCAATCCTAGGAAAATGAAGCAGAGCATTCTTTTATATCAATTTTGCTGTCTGCTCAGCAAACGACCGCATCGACAATGGAGAGTGCTCAGGATATCAAAGACGGCAAGACCGTATCTTCTGATACCGAGGTCAATACCCCAAACGACGCGAGCCTCCGTGATCCTACTGTCAAGATGGGCGAGAATGGCGTCGTATTGATCCCTCGCCCAAGTGACGATCCTCGAGATCCACTGGTTTGTGCACCTTAGTTCTTCCCCGCGATATCGAGATATGCTGAGACAATGTGCAGAATTGGCCGGTGAATAAGAAGTTAAAACTTCTTGCAGTCATAAGCTTCGCGACATTTGCGGGGTTCTGTGCATGTCTGGCAGGTCAATTACAGGTCACACAACAAGCCGCACTCTATGGCGTTACAACTACCCAAATGGCTTATCAGGTCGGTGTCTCGCAGACCCTTTTGCTAAAAATCATAAAATTAATGACATCAATTAGAATTCTGCGGGCTCAGCTGGCATGGCAGCAGGAGGATTTATCTTTTTCCCCTTGTCGCATGTCATCGGGCGAAGTAGCACAATATTTTGGACCTTACTTGGTGCAGTAGTAAGCAACATCTGGGCTGGGTTCATGAACCATTCCAACCAATACAAAGGCTTCATTGTCTCTCGATTCTTCAGCGCATTGTTTGGTTCAGTCACTGGGGTGCTGGGTCCTCGAATTCTGGTCGACACGTTCTTCCTGCACCAAAGAGGTAGGGCATTTACCATCTTCCATTGGAGTTTCGATTTCGGAACCGTAGCAGGCCCTACCATCTCGGCCCTCATTTCCGCAAATACTACATGGAGGAATGCATACTGGTGGACTTCGGGATTGGCTTTCTTAGCTGCTATCTTGGTTTTTCTCTTCGCACACGAAACCTCCTGGGATAGATCACCCGACGCTATCAACCCTGAACGACCAGCTTCGTTCATGGCTAACAGAGTTGCAACTTTCCTGCCCGGTAATAAAGTTACGCCAAAGACTAGCTTTTCAAAAACAGTATGTTGTACCTTTCAATTGATCCGCTGAAGATACTAACCAATTCATAGATGAGCATTGCCAAAACACCGTTCCTCATCGCATTACAACCTGTTACTTTAGTTTTGAGTATCTTCACATTAACCAGCTTTGGGTTCTACGTTGCGTTGAACTCGCTGTCACCAACATATCTTCAGAAGCCGGTCTCATCTGGTGGTTACGGATTCACTGTTTTGCAAAACGCAGAGTGTAAGTACATCTTCCTCTGCCAATCACACCTCAACCATCTAATATTTTTCACTAGTTTCATTCACTCATTGGATCGGTATTCTATTTGCTTTAGCATACGGTCAATACCTTTCTGATCGATTACCTCTCTATATCGCCAAGAAATACAACAATGGAGTATGGAAACCGGAATACCGTCTTCATGCGCTCTGGGTACCCGGAATCATCAACCCCATTGGACTCGGGCTTTTCGGCGCCGGTCTCCTTCACCATCTCCATTGGGCCGTACTCGCCGTCGCCACCGTGCTCGTCACATTTGGTTCGCTTTGTATAACTCCTATCACGGTAAACTACATCAACGAATGCTTCATTCGCAATCCTGCGGAATCAGCCATTGCAGTCAATCTTTACAGAGTTGGGTTTGGCTTGAGCGTCGCTTTCTATATCAAGATTTGGGTTGCGGATGTGAATGTGGGATGGACTTATGGCACCATGGCTTTCATGGAATTGTTCGGTCTTATGGTTATTGGGGTTTTGGTTTGGAAGGGCCATACGATTAGACAGTGGACTTTTGGAGGGTTGGCTAGTACAGAGGAGGGCGAGCATGTTGCGGAAGAGAAACATGAGAGTGTGGCCTAGCTGGTAAAGTAGCTTTGCTCATTTAGATAATGCAAACATGTCACCAGTAGGTGCACTAATTCATTAACCAACCCCCAAAGTCTCAAATCAACCCAATAAATCAAACATCTAAACATTAACTGTTAGATTTGAGAATTTGATTGTTCAAATCGGCCTTGATAATTTGTATCAACAACAAATTCAATTCCAAATCATTGAACAAAAGTTGATCATTGGAGTATTGCGGAAAGGCTAGTTAGTGAATTATTGGATCCCCTGGTGTTCTTACTCCAAAATGCATACATGTATTAAGTTACTATGACAAACGCAAACCCCTAATGAAATCCATTTGTTAACTAGAAAGCCTGATCATCCAACATTCTTGATACATTGATACATACCGGAATATGCAATAACAATGCGTAATAACAATATGTCAGAATAACATGTCATCGGCGTCTTCAGAAGGTCGGAGTCGACATCTTAACGCTGAAGATCAAAATCCACCCATCACAAAAGTCTGCCGGGAAACAACCTGGATCTTCGATGATCTCCCATTCAATGGGGATTTACCGGCCGATGCACTATCACATCTTGTGCTTTCCATCACAAATGCACATCAATCATACTTATGTAAACTTCCCACAATTATCACTCTGAAAAGGAGGAAACGGGAAAGGGAAAAATTCTTATGATAAATGTGATGTTTTTATTAGGTTGATGGTTGCTATGAGAAACTAACTAAAATACCGCTTAAGGCGGTGATAAGTGGCAATAGGGCACGTGCCCATATAAACGCCTGTCAACTCTTAGCTAAAACTAAGAAATAAGCGCGATGTAGCTCTAATATCTCATTCTACGTCTACCTGCACTGCACAGCACAATAACGCCTGATCGCTTAGATAAATCTGTTTGTATCCCTGGCAATCCATCAATCCAGCCTATCCTGATCCTTATCCCTTATCCATGAGGTGCCTCCTCCATCCTAACCAATTCCACCAAAGTAAACTCCCTTTCGCAAAAAGCACATAACAGCGCGTATCAACATCAATTAATCCATCATCCAGAAATCAAAATCCAACAGCCAAAAAGGCCTCAGGAGTCAGGTCTTACGGCATACTTTTACATCATATTAGAATAAAAATACTGTACCTACCTTGATAACAAGCAATAGCGGTAATGTTGGGAGGCTCAATTGACGATCGCGGGTCGAGATTTTGGCTGTTTCTAGAAATAGATTTTGGGATTTTGGATTTTGGATT
>JWJA01005232.1:0-10256 GCA_000812885.1 Lanzia echinophila
ACAGGACTTGGTTCACGCTTTGTCGTCATGAAGGTAGGGGATGGATTTCGCGAAGGTTCTCGCGTCATCTGCCGAGGTAATGTTTGAGGAGGGGATGGTGCCACGACAGGAGGTGGCGCGTTATTACCTGCATCTGGTAGGTACTTAATCCCGGTAAAATTGCTTTGAAAAAGTGCGAAATCTCCGAGTTGGGTCCGTAAGTCCGGCGCACCATCTCTACTGGGTCTCCTTGGAGGAGTAGGCCTGGTTCGTGGTGACACCGGTACCTCGGTAGGTATGGGTGGCGGAATTTCCGGCGATGTAACAGACTTAGAGCGGCTCCGAGTGGATCTTCCAGGTGACGTTCCACCCTCGGTTGACTTCTTAAACTTTTGAGAAGACTTTCGAGGTGGCGGGCTAGGTGGCTGCGGAGCCAATGCTTTTTTCTTTTTCCGTTCTTTCGGCATCACACCCTTCCCTTCAGCTTTCACTGTAGAATTAGAGGAAGAGGAATTGACCGATTCTCGTAACGCAGGAAGTCCTTGAGGATCAATAATGGTATTCTCATGTTCATTGGATGCGGTTCTCTCATGCCGCCTTGTCAACGGAGGTCGACTTCTGGTAGGGCTACTTCCTCTTCGGGTATGGATATTAGATTTAAAGGGAGCATGAACTCCGGGTGACACAGACGACATAGAAGTGGGAGTAGTGTCTCTACTGTAGACGCTCGGGCCCGGAGACTCAGAGAAACGCGTCGAGGGACTGGCGCTATATCCACTATGTCGGTTGTACCCAGAGCTTGAACTTGAAAATGCAAATCCGAACGAAAGGTTGGGTGGAGAAATGTCCGGGGTAGATAGTTTGTATGGGATATCCGTTGCAAGCTTGTTTTCAAATTCACGTTGCTGTTCTGGTCGCGTCCGATACCTATCTAGTTCTGGTATAACCTTTGGCTGGAGCTCTTTGGTTGGAGAAGAACCTTGTCGAGACCGTTGGGGTGCTTCGGTATGTGGGAGCGACGGCCTCTGTAAAGCTTCGACGGATGGTCTACCTTCCGACCTCGGTGTCCATTTTGGAAGTTCTGTTGCTGCCCTTGCTGTACTTGGTCTGCTAAGCTCGGCGTGTTGAGCTATCGACGAAGGTTTTCGTCTTAGAACATTCCGCGACGCCTTTCCCTTCATGATAGGAGCAGGGGCAGGGGACATTGTTCCATCAAGCCGCCCCCCAGCCCTTAGTGTCGAAGCCATAGTACCTCTATAACTATTCTCAGATTTCGATCTTGGTGCCGGTGTTAGAGAAGGTTGGGGTAAGCTCGGCCGAGGCAGACCTGTCTGCGGTTGGTTGTTCATGTTCATATCGATATCCACCTTTCGTCTTTCCTTTCTTGACTGTATGTAAGCAGTGTCCTCTCCATAGTCCCGCGCGGCGCTTCTTTCTTGTGGGGGTATTTGATATCCTTGTCGTCTTTGTGAAGCCAAGAAATTTGGCCTGGCCGGTAGCCCAAATCCTTGATTATTAAATGCCATTGTGTATCTCAAATCAACATTCTCTAGGCAAAAGGTGTGCTGGGGTCCACCCTAATGTTATAAACAATGACAGTCATGTATGATGCACATTCCTTATTATGTAGTAGAGTGTATATCTTGCATGTAAAAGTAGAAAATCTTGAAGGTCGGTTAGCAATACGATATGAGAAATGACTTGATGATATAAGAGGAAGGGTAAAAGCGCTAACCTTTTTTACAAACGTATGTTACTTCCGCGAGGATTCTTTTCTAATCACAACTTTTATTGTATAGGAATATTGGAATGCTGTGATGGTGTAGTCCGGATGGCACAAGAAATTATGTGGTGGCCAATATACTTGAATACAAGCACGTGTGTAGACAACGATGATAATGGAAAACCCAGACAGATAGAATACCAGAATCACCACCAGGGTAGATAAGTTTTTTTTGAAGCCGTTAAACAAGTTATAGTAGGGATTGGGCAGAGGAGGAGGAGGAGGTAAGAAAATTGGTATTAGTTCTTTTGATGACAACGGTAGGAAAATGTATGCAACAAAAAAAAGAATAGAAAAGAGATAGGAGAAAAAGAAATTTTGCCAGCGATTTTCTTTCGTGATATTCGTTTCCGTTTCCGTGGATTCGTGGTTGATAATAAGGGAAGAGTCGTACTTGGCGGGAAGGGTAGGGCCTAAAGGCTAGGATGACAGATTGTGGGGACTTTCACCCTATAAATTTTTAACCGGGAATTGAAGAGTTTTAGATGATGAAATTTAGTTGGAGGATATGTTAAGCCACTGAGTTCTCTTAGCTGCAACTTAACGCAGGTCGATATCCTTTTATTTTTGGGGCGTGGAGTCGTACTAAACAAGTCTGCGGGACGTTCTCCGTAATATGTATGTTTATGTATGTATGAATAGGTAGGTAGATATATGGTATGGTGTGAATGTTTGTATAGTATGCAAGGGTAATATGAGATCGTCAGGGAAAAGATTTAAGAAAACACCATACATTAAGACCTAAAAAATGTATTTCGGGCATATGGAGAAGGTGGTGGAGTAAAAGAGTTATAGTTAATCTTTCTTGGATCACTACTCGTAGAGAAAGAATGACTGCAGATTTGTTTGTGCGGATAGTGGATAGTGTAGGCTATTTCTCACGATGATCCCCGGTACTCTTTTTTTTTTCCTTTCTCTCCTTGCTTTAAGATTTGTGGCGTTGAATACTTGAAGGACCATTATGTAGACCGCTTGCTTGTACGAACGAAGGTCGAAGGATGGCCTCTATAACGGTCAAATCATGGCCATATGACTGTGCCTCTGGAGGTAGCCGATGACGGGGGGAAATTCCTTCCAGATGAAAAAGCTTGGTTGAGAAGAATAGATGGATACCAGTAGACAAGTCATTGATTGAGGCAACGATATTAAAAGAACTGCATTAATATTCGTCATATAGCATATTGTGTATTTCATTTGGTGGATTTTGATAGAATGGGAGTTTATCTTTTTGGGGATACCAGTATATGCATGCAGAATGAAAAACTAAGCAAGAAAATAAATAAAAAAATAGGGCAAAAAAAAATATATATTCAAATCTATGCCCACAAATCACGCATGATAAAAAAGTATGCAGAGATGCAGAGCCTTGTAAATCTCATTAATATCGGGTTGTATAACTGCGCCCTAGAAACTCGAGCATGGCATGTAAAAAGTATTCAAGACCTATGAAATGCTGGTTGAGGCTTGTACCAAGAATCAATTGGAGAAACGGTGAAGCTTTTGGGTGAGGCATAAATTGCTCACGATACATTTTAATCCATTTGGACATTGAGGAGTCGAATTAATCTAAACGCCATGTCATCATTCGTCGGCTGTTACAAGGTAACGTTCGGCGAAAGAAAACTCCAAGACCTGGTTGAGGATAACTTTTTTTTAATGGTTGATATTAAATATAAATTATAATTGGTTGATTATAAGTTGAATTTCAACTTTTTACTTGTCTTTGTCTTTTAGATGGCGCGCTTATTGCAGTTATATGCTTGCTAGTTCAATGCCTTTTTCTTTTCTTTTTTCTTAAAAGGGCGGGTCTTGCGGTCACTGCGCTTGTATTTTGGGGCGATTAGATGTTTATCTAGATACAATACTTGTTTATATTTGTTTATATCTTCATCAATATAATCATGGATTCATTTCATTCATTCATTCACACATTCATTATGGATAACGTTAGCAATACGCAATATATCTAGAACCTACCTAGTAAGTAGTTCCAACAACCTACAAGTAGACCATACCATACCATACCATGTTATACAGTTAGCTTTCAGCGGTTACTATCTACCCCCGAAAATCGCAATAAATATTAAAGTTGTACCTGTAGACTTATTACTTTCTCACGTAAACCAAACACAACGGGATTCGCCCTAAAAGCAACCTTAAAATCCGGGGATCTAAGCCTATGAAAAAAAATTCTATGTTAAACCAAAGAAGCGGGGAGGAGAAGGGAGTTGTTACCTCCATTTGGTTCTACCGGACCGTACGCATCAGACGAATTGTAACTTTCTTTTGGTTTAACAATCATATTACCTAGGTATGTATGTATCCCATCCTCGGAACAACCAGAAAGAAAGCGAGAATTTCGTGTATTGTGGTCCTTCCCCCCGTACATACTATGTAGGATCACACATACACACACATACACATACACATACACAAAAGAAAGGATAGGATGTACCAACCGTATCTACAACCATACAAAGTTCTCACCGGTTCCAATGATGATCCTTCCGTTAGATAAAAACATTTGCTAAAAGACGATTTGATCGTTTGTTTCTTGTGCAAGTAATACATACCATACCCTTATGGCCTGTCCTGTCATCTTTAGTCTGTCCGTGAGCTCGGTCTACTTGATCCTCGAAATATTATTGGTTATATGAAAAACGTTCGTGTCCAATGAATTGTAAAATTTTGCTCTTCTCTCCTCTCCTTGACAGATGAAGAAAAGAAACGAAGAAGGTAAAAAAAATTTCTTTTCCCTGAAACTACTAGGTACTTTCCCACCTAATTGCCTAAAGAGGATAATAAGATTTGGTCATCCTCAGCAACTTGTTGAATCTATCTATTAACAAGTGTCTATTAAGAACATTTCGACCTAGGTATTTTCGAAATGTTGAAAAGTTTACCTACCTAGTTTGTAGATGGGGCACGGCTAATCATGCCTGTGCGGGCCCGTTAAACTTCAAAAAGTCGCCTGCCAACAGATGAACAGATAAACATAGATAACACAAAACCATCCATGCTTACTTACCTAGGTAAGTCGATCTTGTGGTCGCAAAAGATCTATCTAAACTGGACGAAATCACAAGTTCAAGTTAAACACCGCTTCTAGACCCAAACTCTCCCTCGGCATCTATCAACATGTAATGCGAGAAAGACAATAAAGTAAGTAAGTATAACCAAGATGAGGCTGATACCTAACATCTAACACCAACTCACGCTCCAACAAATGGTCCGAGATCAAATATATTCCCAGCATAGCTGAATTTTGCAGAACGGACCTTAAAAAGCACAATTCATTATGTGTTGGCGGCCGAAATAAATGGAGACCCCGTGGCGAAGTCGATGCAAGATGCATGTACGAATACTAACGCCACAATTCTTCGTAATAACAAACATTTACTATTATTCTATGATGTTATATTTCAAGAAACAAACAAACATGTTGGCTATAGTTACCTACTTACTTTAATCATGCGTTGGCAGGCGATTAAATTTCTTTCCATCAACCACTGTACCTCTATACTATTTCAATAAATATGATATAATTCTTGTGATGTGAAAAACAGATGAAAATTAATTCGATAGACCGCTCTAAAGATAGCCCGAAGATATCCTTTTTGGTAAAGCGACTGACCATTTTAGCCTTCTCGGGGAGTAAATTTTCTATTGAGCAGGGTTCTAGGGCATCTCATTGGATAAGTGACTATGAGCCACGTTCCTCAGATTCGGGTCCAAATCAGTAACGTGACGACGAAGTTGGTGGTATTAAACCTTGATTCTTTCAACTGCCTTTTTGTATCTATCTCACGTCGTACCAGAAGTGGAAGCATATGCGCATTCTGTGACTATTGGATGAATGTGATGTTGATCCTATTTGATTTACCGGTCTCGGAGTAAGTCCCTCTTTTGTAAGTGAAAGGTCTCCATCAAACTCTACTTTGAAGACCTATCATATCTATGACATTCAATCTGTGAAGCTCATTCGCGGCAATAGTTTCATCAGGGAATTTCCATGATCCTTCGGGGTGCGAGAAGGATGATCGTTGGATATGAAGAATTGAACGGTCTTTTCCCCTGACACTATTAAAACCTATTTTCGGCTTCTTTTGAGCTGCTTCATGGGGTGATTGGTGTCCATAAATATATTCAAGAATGGACCATCTCCCTGAAATCTTTCCCGCGACAACTAAGGAAGAGTACAGTTTGTTCGAGCATCTGGACCTGGGACTAGGAAACCACCATTGAAATAGGAAAGAAACGGCTTTTATTGTCCCGTGGAACTGCCACTTAAATGCAATGCACGGACAGAGCTTCTTTTGACGTGCAGTTGTAACTTCGTTCCGCTCACATTCTTGCTCGCCAGTATTGTGAATAGGTTATGCATTTATTGAAAATCAATCGTTCTCCAGAATCCCGGAAAGTCGATATCCTCAAGAAAATAGTAGAATTCAACTAGTATACAGTTTGGTTTCGCTCAGCTCATCTTTCCGTTTTCGATAGCTAGCCCGTCCTCGTAAAATAATTAACACGCTGTCTCATCATGCCGCAGTCTGGAACCTCTTCGCTCTTGCCTCCGCCTTTGCTTTCTCGGTTGGATCATCTGTGACTCGTCCTGTAGGTTTCCTAGTACCCCCGGGTTTCTGTGTAGGTTTCTGCGCAGGTTTCTGTGCAGGTCTTTGTCCCTGCTGCGGTCTGCGATCTGGTGTTTGTCTCTTGGATGGTCGTCCTCCTTGTCCTCCCTGTCTACCCTCCTCGCGAGCTCGCTTTGGTCTGCGGTCTGGAAGTGCACTGTCTAGACCTTTAACTACCGCCTCCTTATTCTCCATTCCAAACTTCTTCGCACGCTCTGCCAACTTCTTTGCTTCTTCATCTTCGACAATACCAAATCGTTTAGCTCTCGCAGCGCGTCTTTCGGCCTCCTTTTCAGCATCGGTCTTTTCCAGCCCAGCAGCAAAATCTGGTTTTGGTGCTTCTACTGCTGCAGCAGGTGCCGGTGTAGCTTCCGTGGTAGGTCCTGATGTTGCTACTACACCATCTGCAGCTGTTGGTACTCCCTCTCCTCCAACCACCTTCAAATCTGTAGCCTTGGCTGGATCGATTGCAGGTTCTTGGTTGGGAACTTTGGTAGGATTCGGTATATCTGTCTTTCCGCCAGCAGCTTCGATTGCGGCCTCGGCAGGTACAGTCGGTGCTGTTGTTACTGGCGCTATCGTTGTCTTCTTCTCATCATCTTCATCCCAATCGATTTCATCTTCTCCTGTTGCTGCTAGAAATTAATTAATCACAATCCTCTCAAGTCGCAATCATCGAACATCGAAAACATACCTGAAGTATCAGCTGGTTTCTTTTCAGCTTCTTGTAACCTGGCAATAAGGTCTGCCTTGTTTCCTGAGATTGGCAAAGACTTCTCTTGAAGAAGCTTCTTGAGCTCAGGAACCTTAAGTTGGTTGTAATCCGTCATTTTGCGCCTGTGTAAAAAGGAGAGCTAATTGCTGGTGATTGATGAAATTAATAAAGTAGATGGTAATCTCGAGGTCGTAGTTTGCTTGAAATGATATCGAGGATCGAGTTTAATGTATGAAATGAAGTTGTTGATTGAAGTTGTTGAAATTTGTAGGAGAACGCGTTCCTGTTGTTGCGACAAAGGGAAAGGCGACAGAAAAATGTGGCTAGTGAATTGGCGAAATGCACAGACAAAATATTGAGGCGAGGCTGTGCTATTCTTTGCTATTGTCAATTTCTATTGTTGTCACCAAATTGGCCTCAAATATTCAATACTTAAGAATCTTACTGGTAATTACTACCTATTGTCGCCAAAGTCAAATAGCAAGAACAATAGATAAGAATGATGAAGCCAGTATTTTGGGCAATAATAATATTCACTATATATTGTTTAATGGAGGTCCTTTTATGGTGAACTGTTATTTCATCTCTCGTCTATTGTGTTTGGCAGTAGTCTGTCTGTTGAGGTGCAACTCCTCTTGAAGTCATCAAAGGCAGACCGTACCTGCTGTACTTTTTCTGTATCAAATATACTCCTTGAGGACGGTTACCAAATCCATCTGACAATCCCTAGTAGGGCAGGTGCCAATATGAATAATGAGAGAAACCATACTTTACACTGTTCCTCCATATACTAGAGTACCTATGGAAGATGGTGTTGTGAGTGTACTGCTGCATACTGCTGCTGTGATAATATTGGCAATATCATGATGTATACTGTTTCATTATATTTTTCTTTGTTATTCAGTCTTCTTTGGCTCTCCTTCATGAAATCCTTGGTGCGATGAACCATTTTCAAAGGCGAGATTGCTTTACTTTTGAACTCATCCCTAGAACTATTGTTATCAACAGCAAATGCTAGGAACAATGCTCTACAATTACAACTTTTCATTTTATGTCTTCAAGGAAGCTTATAGTATCGCTTTTTCTAATTTTGAAGAGTTTCTAATCAGAATAGGTGCTGATAGTTCTGGCGCAAACCAATTGTTCTAGCAAAACGCTCGACATACCCTCTGTTCAAACAAGCAGTTGTAAATGCACACCATTTGAGGAAAGTATGCGACAACGCCTTCATAGCTAGCATATCATCCTCAGACTTGCTCATTGGCCCGTGAAAAGCTTTTTTGTACTGAAATTCCGGGGTTGTGCAATACCTGTAGGTCATCCATCGGGACTGTATTAACAGAACTCTCGATCCTCGCGTTTTTGTCGGACCCCATCTCATTATAGCCTTTGTTATCTAAATCGCTGTGTACCAAGCGTTTGCTGCTTCCAAAACGTAACGAAATCTTGCTTCTCCAGCTGTTGATGACACTCTCGGGAGAGCCACCTGCAAAATAGGGACGCAACGTCGGGAGGCAAGCGCTGACTACCGCAATGGCACTTTCTAGCTGCGTCCAATAGATAGTCGGTGCCAGTTTCCCTGCGCATCAATTAACAAAAGTGATACTTGGGTAATCAACTTCTAAAGGGACACTTACAAGTGACATCATAGTTGTTGGCAAATCCATGACTAGCCTGTACGAAGAAGTATATTCGTGCCATACTTATTCCACATACGCTATACGATAATGTCAGTGTACGGATACCCTTTGTTTGTTAGGTGCACTTAAAATGCTCCTAACAAGAAGATACTGGTCACAGCTACCTTTTGCTGGGTTGGCATGTGTAGCTTCCAAATGATAGGCAAGGGAGTGGCTAGTATCATCATGTCGATGATCATATTTGAGATTGCCGTGCCGAGGAACATTGGTAGGTAACTATAACAGGAACGAGGTTGACCGTAGAAGGTGGTCCACACATCATGAATTGGATAGCACTCGAATACTGTCGCAAAGAAGAATGATGTCCCCCAACAGCTTGTGATCGCAATCAAAGCCCAGCATATAAGGCCAAACAGTTCGCCTTGGAATATTCGGCGATAGAACATGATCACAAAGGCTTTCGTGAAAGTGACACTGTCTTAGATAGGATTTCACTATCAAATAAAAAAATTCAAATGGTTCTCAGTAAGTGCTCTCATTGAGAGAGTGACAAACTTTTGTGCCTTAAGGTTGTTTTGAAAGTTCTAGCTATTACCAACGACAAAACGAAAACTGATCTCGAGACGGAGAAAGGGGCTCTTTCCTCAAGCTCTGCGGTGATATCCAGGCCCAACTCGAAGGAAATTGCGCATATCGATCTCTCAACAACAGAAGAGGTCGCCCATATTATCGAAACAGCAGATGTTCTGACCCTTAATAATCCCTCACCTCCAATTCCGCCGCGGAAAATTACAGGAGTCCTTTGGGCTCTCGTAGTGCTTTCCATCTTGTCGTCTACATTTCTCTTCTCCCTCGACAATACAATTGTTGCCGACGTCCAGCCCTCCATAGTTCGCCAATTCGCATCAATTGACAAGCTCTCGTGGCTTCCTGTGGCATTTTTATTTGGAGCATCGGGAATTAATCTTTTTTGGTAAGTGACGGGAAATTCAGTAGAACATAGGATATATCTTGTTGAATATGAGAGATTTTTGAGGTAAAAGGTTCCATTAAGTTCTAAAAACTAGGTGGGAAAACCCTTAATTAAGTACAGAGAGTAGAAAGGGTAACGCTAGAATACGTCATTTCTCAACATTTCTGACCATTCAAAGGGGCCAAATATACAAACAATTCGATGCCAAATATGTATACATTACATGCGTTGTGCTTTTTGAGGCTGGCTCTGCTGTCTGTGGGGCTGCGCCTAATATGTACTTTCTAATCGTCGGCCGAGCCATCTATGGATTTACTGGTGCTGGCATGTACACAGGAGTAATAGTTCTCTTGTCCGTGACGACGCTGGAGCACGAGCGCCCGATATATTTCGGTCTTTGTGGACTGACGTGGGGAGCCGGAACTATTCTAGGGCCAGTTCTCGGGGGTGCTTTTACCGTCAGCGCGACCTGGCGATGGGTAAGCCACTGAGCCCCCATACCCAGAGAGTGGTGCTAATCGTTGGGAATCAGGCA